>JAXIVJ010008234.1:47500-56552 GCA_036785665.1 Chirona hameri
TGATTGAATTTGAAGTTGTTTTATGTATCCCTTTCTTTCAATGATAGACAAAACAGCCACCTGATGCAATGTAAGCAGCCCCAGTGACACCCGCGTCCCCTGGGGAGGCAGAATCTGACCCCTCCCGGATTTCTCAATAACTCGAAAACTATGATATACATCAATGTAAAACTTTCAGTATCTGATCCTGCATCAAGTCTAAGTCTTATCACCAACTTTCAATTAAATTGATGCAGTATTTGAAGAGATAACAAAGTTTTAATGACGTCATGTCATGCCATTTTTGGTGGAAAAACGATACATGTTGGACAAATCGTAGAAAATAGAGTTTAGAAGCAAATTGCAAATACAAAACGTCAAAAGAAAGGAAATGACATTCTCTTCAAATGGCGATCTCGGATTCACAAAAATTTCGGGTTTTTGAACCAAAAAACAAACAAAACAAAAACACTTTTTTTCTGAGAAAAAAAAATCCCACAAATCATTTTTTGTTGTGAATTTGAAAGTGAATTTCTTAAGCTCGAATACCAAAATAGGTGACCGGCCCAAATCCGCCGATAAAAAAGGGGGTACCTTTTTGCCACAAAAAGATGCCCCCCCCCCCCCTCCCACGGAGAGAGAGAGGGCTGGATCCGCCAGTGCCGCCCCCCCATGTTGCCTGTGGGGTGAGCATTTTCCCCTAATGCCCCTCCCCTGGATCCGCCAGTGGCAATAGCATCTACGCCAGCTAAGGTTGCCCTGCTGGCTAATGAAGAGCGTCTGATCTGAAGGCGCGTGTATCTCTACCCTGGACGATGAGATGCGTGAGTGGCGGTCCAGCGGGTATGAAACACCCGACCAGTTGTCGACGGATAGTGGGCACTGGACAATGGACAGTGGACACTGGACACTGGACACTGGACAGTATTCCAGCTGACGCCGAGCCCCAACGTGGCGCAGCGGCTGCCGTACCGGCGGCCGCACTGGCTGCCGCACCGGCTGCCGTATCGGCTGCCGTATCGGCTGCCGTATCGGCTGCCGTATCGGCTGCCGTATCGGCTGCCGTATCGGCTGCCGTATCGGCTGCCGTATCGGCTGCCGTACCGGCTGCCGTATCAGCTGCCGCACCGGCTGCCGTATCGGCTGCCGTATCGGCTGCCGCACCGGCTGACGTATCGGCTGCCGTAGCGGCTGCCGTATCGGCTGCCGTACCGTCTGCCGTATCGGGTCACGGATGTGGCCCGGTGACACGACCCGGGCGCGTATAACCGAGCTGCTGCCCGGCCCGTGCGAGCTGACCGATCGGTGTTGGATAGGACCCAGAGAGCGGCGCCGGGTCGGGCGTCGGCGGCAGGCGACCTGAGCGGCAGGCGGCGACATCGAGGCGTCCGTTCGCCGCGCCGCCGCCCTGCCAAGTCCGTCGCACGTCCGAGAACGGACCTGTCGCCCCGCCGCCGCCCGCCGCTCAGGTCCGACCCGCGACCCGGCGCCCCCGCCCTGAGGGAGAGGAGGGGCACATGTGACGGCTGATCGGCGAAAAATGCGCTTGCTCCCCTCCCCGGAGCTCCGGCGGTCGTCAGACGGCACGCCCCCGGGCGGCGACGAGACGAACGGCGGGCATGCCTCGTCGGCGCCGCAAGTCAGCCCGCGAGCTGATGGTGGCGCCGGGTAATGGGCCGGCCGAAGCCGAACCGTTCGCCAGTCAGCCAGGTCGGCCGACGCAGCACCGAGTGCCTCAGTCGCTGCATCAGGGTCAGGACTGCGTCAGTTACTGCATCAGGGTCAGGACTGCGAGTCCACCCCTGCGTCAGTCACTGCATCAGGGTCAGGACTGCGGTCAGTCACTGCATCAGGGTCAGGACTTGCGTCAGTCACTGCTTCAGGGTCCGGACTGCGAGTCCACCACCCCTGCTCAGTCACTGCATCAGGGTCAGGACTGCGAGTCCACCCCTGCTCAGTCACTGCATTCAGGGTCAGGACTGCGAGTCCACCCCCTGCGTCAGTCACTGCATCAGGGTCCAGGACTGCGAGTCCACCCCCTGCGTCAGTCACTGTATCAGGGTCAGGACTACGAGTCCACCCCTGCTCAGTCACTGCATCAGGGTCAGGACTGCGAGTCCACCCCCTGCTCAGTCAACTGCATCAGGGTCAGGACTTGCGAGTCCCACCCCTGCGTCAGTCACTGTATCAGGGTCAGGACTGCGAGTGCACCCCCTGCTCAGTCACTGCATTAGGGTCAGGACTGCGCGTCCACCTCCTGCTCCACACAGTACGAAGTCAGCGTCATCAGCGTAAAATACCGCGATCAAATGGAAGTCATCCCATTACTTTTCCACGCATGAATGGTACCGGGATTTCGTGTTTTCTCACGGGCTGTTCACGCCTTTCCGTGACGATCACGATCTAATCTCACGACTGGTGGCGGTTCACACGGGACTTGGGAGTGTTCCCACACACGGCCCCTCCGACCCAGCTGACCCCGGTCACCGACCAGTGGCGGATCTAGGTTTCGAGTTTGGGGGAGGGGGGATTTTGCTCCGTTATGTCAGCGAAAAATGTGTTGACCGGGGGTGGGGTGTTCGGGGTCGTCAGCGCAGAGTCGTTGAGCGGGGGAGGGGGGGGGGGGGGGGTGGGGTCGCGTCGGATCGGTCAGCGGGAAAGGTGTTTGAGCGGGGTGGGGGTGTCGGGTTCGTCAGCACAAAAGTTTCGTTGAGCGTGGGAGTGGGGGATACATCTCGCCTTCCCGGGAACAAAAAATCACAACCTCTCCAGAACGGTTGGGGGGATATGCATTTGTCCTACGGATTTGTCGGTTTTTTTTTGGGGGGGGGCAATTGGGGAATTCCAGAACAGATTGACCAAAACAATCTCTAAAATAACACACTACATCTCATATTTCGATATAAACTGTTTTGCTGATTATTTTGATTATTTGTATACGAAATGTGAAAAAGAAAATCAATCCTTAAAGCCATGATTGTTTTAATGTTGAACAGTGTATACGAACGCGGCAACAATATTGCGTAAACGATCGTTCGCCGCCATGGTGGTCGTGCTGCAGAGTTTTTTAAAGCGCGGTTTGAAGGTGCATACTGCATAGGCATCCAAGATCGATTCGAATTCGTTATCTGTGCAAAAGACAGGATTATTGGTTACAAGTGTGACAGAAAAACGGGACCTTCAGAGCAACAAACGTTTCTGATTCTATGTAAGTAATTTTAGACGAATACTCTGCGCAGATATATTTATTCGGACGTATGCGTTATTTCTACCTCCCTTTATTACATATGTTATGTAACAATTTAATATTGTTATTCATTACAGTGCAGTAATAATACCTGCGCTATAGCGCTTGATGGTCGGTGTCGCAGGTCGCAGCGACCGACTGTGAGCAGAGGCCTGTTCACGACTCTGCGGTTCGGCGGTCGGCAGCAGTGCGGATAATGAGAAGTGGGGAGGGAGCGAAAGGTATGACGCCACACGGCTGCGGTCAGCTGCGGTTCCGGCGGGGAAAGGGAATAGTTTACATGGGGTTTTGAACTGAGATAGCAGATTTGTAGAGCAGATCGAAAAATGGGTTGTGGTGAACTAATTACCTCGCTACGACAAGTAATTTCGACACAGGACTAGTGAGACTCTTTTAGAATACCCTGTTTCGGGTCCGCGGAACTTGTTTCGGGTCCTCACCAGATGTGCACACAAGGGAGGCACACGGACCCGTCCCCTCTTACGAAATAAATGTGGGACCCCTCTGAGGCGGCCCAGCGGGCACTGGGGCCCCCTGTTTGGTTGTATTTGAGAAGAAAAACGGAATTATTTTTACAAATGAAAGTCAAAGTTTTACATTTTATTTTGTTCTCATCCGAAGGGCCCAGAGGCAGGGGCGGTGGATAAGGGGGAAGGAGCAGGGGCAGCTGCCCCACACACTCCAGTTTTTTTAGGGGGGGGCAAGCATATGATTTCCCCTCCCCCCCATACATTTGTAAGAGGGGCCCTCCAAGAAGTTAATTCGATTTTTCCTTTTTGACCGAAAAAAAATGATCGAAAGCTCCGAGGTGCCCCCAGGCAGCCTGAGGGGCCCTCTAAAGCCGACAGAATGCCCTCAATCGGCTTGAGGGGCCCTCAGTATGCGTGAGGGGCCCTCGGAAGGTCTGAGACCTCAGAATGGGCCTGTCCGACGTTTTTGCGACCATTTAGAGGGCCCTGCAAAATATAGTGGCCTAAATCCGAGATACCATTTCGCGCCATTTTTGGGGGAGGGCGGCCCTTTGGCCGTGGAGGTGGAGGGGGCCCTTTGGCCGAGGGGGCCTCCTGGGGTTCTCCCCCCCCCCCCCCCCCCTCCCCAATCCGAAAATACCATCCTCCGCCACTGCGACCAGAGGTGCACACAAGGGGGGCACACGGGACCGTGCCCCCTTACGAAATGCGGGGCCCCTATGAGGTGGGGCCCCTGTCCGGTTGTATTTTTTAATACAAGAAAAGAGAAAAAATCCGGATGTATATCTTACAACTGAAAAGTGAAAATTTGTATTTGTTATTTTCATCCGAAGGGACCCAGCGCGAAAATATAGAAAGCGAAGTTATCGCGAAAATGTGTAACGGGTCGAAGCTCTAAGGAGAGAGAAAAAGATCAATATATAAAACCAGTAAGGCGCCGTAGGCGATGAACGAGCGAGCGCGAAGGAAATGTATGGTGAATTTCAACTCGGTAGGGCAAGTAGTTTCTGAGATACAAAAAAGGTGCGCACGTGCGCACGTGCAGAGGAACCCCACCCCTGACTTGTGAGAAGGAGGCGGCTGAGAGGTCCCTAACCACACACTGAATTTGAACACAAACGGCTCAGCCGTTCCTGAGATATATAGTAGGGGTGTCCACGTGCGCACACTGGCGGATCCAGCCTCCCAATATGGGGGGGGGGGCTAATTTCACTGGGGCCTTCCGGGCCCCAGGGGCCACCATATGACCTAAAAGGTACCCCCATTTTTCCCTTTGCGGACTTGTTTTTTTTTCTCGCTATGCTATTCTTACGTGTAAGGACGTGTCAATTAAGCGCAAAAATAAAATTGATGGATATTGGCCTCCAAATATCTCATTTTTGTCCTTTTACAAGCTATTTTATATACAAATTAGTTATTCGCTTATACCTTTTCACTGAATAAAGCTAGAAGCAGTGGCGCACGCAGGGGGGGTCAAAGGGGTCAGCTGACCCCCCCCCCCCCCCCCGAAATTTATGAGGGGCCCGTATTTCTGAGGGGCCCGTTTCTGGTAGGGGCCCGGTCTTGGTCAGGCCCGATCGAGGCAGGGGCCCGGTGCTGGCAAAGGCGTGGCATGGGATGATGGGGCCCGGTCACAACAGGGCCCGGTCCTCGCATATTCTTGACACGGGCCCGTTTCTGGTAGGGGCCCGGTCTTGGTCAGGCCTGATCGAGGCAGGGGCCCGGTACTGACAAAGGCGTGATATGGTGCCCGGTCAGAACGAGAGCCCGGTACTTGAACATTATTGATGCGGGCCCGTTTCTGGTAGGGGCCCGGTCTTGGTCAGGCCCGATCGAGGCAGGGGCCCGGTGCTGGCAAAGGCGTGATATGGGGCCCGGTCAGAACGAGGGCCCGGTCACAACAGGGCCCGGTCATTGCATATTCTTGATACGGGCCCGTTTCTGGAAGGGGCCCGGTCTTGGTCAGTTCCGATCGAGGCAGGGTCCCGGTGCTGGCAAAGGCGTGGCATGGGGCCCGGTTAGGATGAGGGCCCGGTCACAACAGGACCCGGTCCTTGTATATTCTTGATACGGGCCCGTTTCTGGTAGGGGCCCGTTCTTGGTCAGGCCTGATCGAGGCAGGGGCCGGTGCTGGCAAAGGCGTGGCATGGGGCCCGGTCAGGACGAGGGCCCGGTCATAACAGGCATATTCTTGCCTTTGTTCGCCTTTGTCAGCCCGGTCCTCGCATATTCTTGATACGGGCCCGTTTTTGGTAGAGGCCCGGTCTTGGTCAGGCCCGATCGAGGCAGGGGCCCGGTGCCAACAAAGGCGTGATATGGGCCCGGTCACAACAGGGCCCGGTCCTTGCATATTCTTGATGCGGGCCTGTTTCTGGTAGGGGCCGGTCTTGGTCAGGCCCGATCGAGACAGGGGCCCGGTGCTGGGAAAGACGTGATATAGGGCCCGGTCAAAACGAAGGCCCGGTCACAACAGGGCCCGATCCTTGCAAATTCTTGATACGGGCGTATTTGATATTGATACTTATTTTTTACATTATCCATTGTTGCTTCAGGAAATGGTGATGGCAACTTGTGGCAACATGATGGTGGGCGCGAATGACGTAGTCGAGGCGCACTAAAACCCCAACGATGATGATGATGACATAACTACCGGGGATCGGACTGCCTAACCTGCCTAACCTGTACAATATAATTGTTGTTGTTGTCATTTACCTGCCTAACCTGCCTAACCTGTAAAATATAATTTTTGTTGTTGTCATTTATCTCATTTCGTCAAATTTACTCTCGACAGTTGTACCGCACATCAGTAGCACAACGCACCTAAAATTCGCACATCAGTAGCACATGCAGTCACCTTACAAGACATTGACAAGAAAATTATAATGTCTCAGGTCCCATGCTGTAGGGGGCCCGCTCAAAAACAAGTGACCGAAATCCGCGAAGTTTTCTAAAAACGGGTGGGGGCCCGCTCACAAGGGGGCCCGCTTTAGGGCTCTGACCCCCCCCCCCCCCCCCCCCCCCCGAAATGGAATCCTGGGTGCGCCACTGGCTAGAAGGGCACGGTAAACATAATTTTGTGTTATCATCAAGACGTGTTGAATGCTGTGCAGCATGACGTCTTTCTGACATTTGATGACCATGACCTAAGGTCAAGGTCACGGCGCAAGGTCACCTTTCCAAATTTGGCCTACACGGCGATGTTATATAGCTTTGAGCTTGTCTTGAAGATAGAATTAATTGGTATTAAAATAATTGCGCGATCGTTGACGATTATAAAGCAAATCGAGACATTTTCGGGCTTTCTTTACACCGATAAAGAAGTTATGCAGTTACTATTCGACATTCAAATTCAAATGAATTTAACAATTGCCATTGACGATCAGGCGTTATTTAACCCCATTAACCGGCAGGCTCCTTTCTACCCCTATTAGCGCGGGGGGGGGGCAGATTCGCCCCCCCCCCCCCCGCCCGGAGATCTTGAGATCAACCGTCCGAATAAAAAAAACGGCATTATATTTCCCTCAACACGATCTACATTTCTTAAAAAATCCTAAATGTTTTGATAGGGGGGCAATTGGTGGGCAAAAATTTACAAAATTAGAGGTATATTTTATCCACAACAGCTGCCGTGTTTATCAACCTATTTGAACGCAACTAATAGGGATCGATAGATATTGAATTGGGGATTGATATATGATTGTGACTTTTGAAAATTCAAAAATCATAGGCGTTTGCAGGTCACTAACTGTGGGGGGTAAAATAAATCCCTTATAAAACCGTCTTTTTACTTCTTTTTTGGACAAATGAAATAGTACGTTATTGTGACATCATACACAACAGTTATACAACATATAGTCGTCCATAAGCGGTGCCAGGTTAGCGAAAAATTGAGTCAAAATATTTTAAAAAAAATACTTCTTGTAAACCTCCCCTTTTCAAGTCCCTGAAACCGCCTCTGCCGTGAAATATGTATTATAGTTCACTAAAATCAACTAGTTTGCACTTGTTCCAATCACCGAAAACCTATGTAACTCCTTTATACTTCAGGCAGTTAGGAAGACGCCGTGAAGATCGCATCTCCGTATTATCGACAAATGTCGCAAACAAAAACGGGCCCTGGAACCGCCTCTGTTAAGGTTAGGAACTAAAAATTTTGACTCCATATGCCAAATTCAATTATAGAAAAAGTACCAAAATTTCATGGGTCTGCTCCCAGCCGTTCGGAAGATATCTGCGAAAACTTGAGGGGTGGGCAGAATCTGCCCCCCCCCCCTGCCGGTAATAGGATTAAGCACAATTTAATTCCTCGCAACAAGACAAGTTTTAAGATATATAACATCGCCACATAGGCCACAATTGGAAACCTAACCTTGAACCTTGACATTAACCTTAGGTGAAGGTCACCAAATGTTAGAAAGAGGTCATGCATATCATTCAACGCGTCTTGACGAAAATAACAAAATGGTGTCCCATTTTACCTTTTTATCTTTATTCAGTCAAAGGTTATTGGGGAATAACATATGTCACAAAAATAACATAAAATCACAAAAGGTAGCATATTTGAAGACAAATAACCAGGGCGTAGGAACTATGTTCAAGTTGGGGGGGGGGGGGGCAGGAGCCATTCTGAAGTCGATTATTTCCAGGCAACGCCTATAGGCGTAATGTTAAAAAAAAATGGGGGGGGGGGCCGCCCCCTCCTCCCCTGCCCCCCTGATCATACGCCTATGCAAATAACCATCAATTTAATTTGTCATGTTTGAAGGACACTTCTTTAAAGGATTATACGGGTTTCCGTCCTGAAAGTAAATGCACTCTTTTGCAGTTGTATGAGCTTTAAACACGTTTAAGACATATAACAGGGACCTCAATGCTCATTTAGTCCATTATTTCATAAATTATCAGCGTTAAAACTTGGGCGTTTTTCGAGACTAGTATCAGATAACGAGTACTTGATCGGCACTACTGTCCACCACTTTATCTTAAGATAAATTTTAGAGTTTTGAAATATCTGCAAGTCCTACACTGGATCACAAAATTATTATGCAATTCAAAACTGACGGGACTTTTTATTACTACACACTGTTCGTTGAGGTTTTGTGTTTTTGTGGTTTTCTTTTCTCTGGCCTTTAGCATTGAGAATTTGGTGGTGGCGTATTAATTTTTTGGCATGAAAATTCATGAAAAATATATAATTGTATGGCGAAAACTAGGTAACTGCTGCTGTCGTTGGAACAAAACAAGTTTATTTTTCTTTCAAATATTGCTTATTTTACCGTAAATATGCCATACGTGAGGTGTTTTTATTAGCATAAAAGAGATGACTGGCTCTACCGCAGCCGGTCCTGCAGAACAT
>JAXIVJ010008235.1:0-56552 GCA_036785665.1 Chirona hameri
GTGCCTATAGAGGAAGAGAGTATACACAGGTCCTAATTGTAATATTTGTCATTAAATGTGATGTTTTATTACAGAAAGAAAAGTGTACCAGTAATACCAAAGCCATCACCTCACCAAAAACGATACATAATCAAACTTGACCTAACATTTACATCAATTAAGGTCGCAGGGACCCCACATTTAGAACGCGCCGCTCGCATTCGCTCTCTGCGCTGCAGAACCTACCAAGGGCTGTCGCCACCCCCCCCCCCCCCCCCCGACCCCCCCCCCCCCCCCTACAATCTCGTAGACAGCATGGGTGAAGCTTTCAAAGCAAATTGGTGTGGCAAAATATCATATTGGGTGGTTGCTTTGCATGGCTGAGGTGGAAAATGAGCAGCTTAGCACTAGAAAACCTTCAAATCTGATAAAAGTTGGTGGGGCAGAACATACCAATGGTGGGGTTAAAATCGAAGAAGGTGGGACAGTCGCCCCACCAACTTTGGGGGGGGGGGGGTGAATTGCTCAACCAAATGTCAAATACAAGCAGTTTGTAATTTAATCAGACTTCTACAGGTAGAGTAGACAACATTAACACCAGACTCATCCTAATGCCACACTTTTCATGCTATTGGTGATGAAGTCGATACTGACACACTGCATCACCAATAACATGAAAAGTATGTTGTTAGTGCGTGTCCGGGGTTGCAGTTGTTTACCCCGTTTTATCCCTTTAAACTGACAACCCTTTGCCTGGGATGACTTTCAGACATCAACTTGCAGACACCAACACACCACCAATAACATGAAATAACAGGGGGTGAATTACTGAACCAAGGGTCAAATACAAGCAGTTTGTTTTATTTAATCAGACTTTTTACAGGTAGGGTAGACAACATTAACATCGGACACATCCCAATGCCATACTTTTCATGCTATTGGTGATGAAGTAGATACCGACACACTACATCACCAATAGCATGAAAAGTATGTTGTTAGTGCGTGTCCGGGGTTACAGTTGTTTACCCTGTTTTATCCCTTCAAACTGACAACCCTTTGCCTGGTATGATTTTCAGACACCAACACACCACCAATAACATGAAAATTTGATGTCTTGAGATGTCCCAAATTACCACAACACCACCAGTAACGTGCCAAGTCCGATGAGTTGACATGTTAAGTTTACCCTACTTGCTATGCGATTTATTTTATCCACTTTTTGAGCAACTTTATTAACTTTATTAACTAACTTAACTTTATTATTTATTTTAACTAAACCAAATGGACCAAATCTACTCCTTTCGGGACCAAATTTGACACGTTTCATGTCAAATTTGGTCCCCTGTTTGGAAGGCTGTAATTCCTTAAATATTAATTGTACGATATTTTACCCAATTAGGGACGCCTTGCCTGAACATTTTTTGGTGTATTCCTAATTGGGAAAATAACGAAATTATTTCAATTTAAGCTTTTGTGACCGAAAATGTCGGGACATGTTAGTCGTTAGGAACTTTCGGGTACATATTGCAGTCTAACCTAGAAAATAGCTAGGTTTGATCCCTGAAAAAGCTACAGGGTAAGTTGCGGGCTAGGTTGAATCCAAATTAAGAGACCTTACTTTTGTTGAAAGATCAGAAGTATGGTTTAAGAAATAGTGGACTTATTCGTAAGTGTCCTATCAGACACTATGATCCTACCCCAACTGTGTTTTCCTACTTGAACAAAAGTCTAAACTCTTTATTTATAACTATATCTTGTCTGTTTTTTTTTAAAAGAAGGAAATTTGACTGTAAACCCAGTGCACTTAATAGTTTTGAAATCCATTAAAAACTTAAGAAGTTATTAAAGTTTCCGTTTGAAAATTAACCTAAGGGACCAAATTTGACACACCTCGAGTTAACCAAATGGACCAAATCTACCCCCGAAAATGGATTATTCGATAACTCCCAATCTAACAACATTTTTGACGTTCGGAGAACAGTTTCCGATCGCTCTCGTCGAGTAGAACACGAATTCTTTGACGTTTTTAACCAAACCTAGTTTAAAAAAGTTACACACATTTTACTTTTTGATGTTTTTTTTGTTGATTTTAGTGTCCTTGTTCTGCTCGCAATTTGCTTATTATTGATCGAATATTTAAACAAAGCATATATTTGTGCTAAGCATGAATGGGGCTTTGTATATAAGGTGCGGAAATCCTTCACAATTTTTTTTTAGCTTTTGAGCTACTTAGAAAAACATGTTTTTTGCACAAGTTTTTGGAACGTAACTTTTTTGTTTTGGAAAACTTTTATAATCAAACAGCAAATAAAGATGCGGCGTAACGAACCCCATCTTTTGGCAATTCTGAATTTTAATCAAAACCATATTTTTGAAGTTTAAAATGTGAAAAATGGTAAAAAATGATGTTTTTAAATTTTAGGTTTTTGAATATGCATTTTTTTTAGAAAAATGTGTTCAAGGATAAGAAGACCGTCTTACGCCAAATGTTATCAAAACAACAAATCAAAAATCAGTTCAGAGGTTTTGAAGATATGGGGTACTTAATTATCAAATTGACGAATAATCTGAATATTCACCAAAAAAAAGTGATTGCATTTTTTTCAAAATTAAAAATAAGATTTAAATGTAAAACACGATGAGCATGCTGATTTTTTTTTCGGATTCGAAATATGTTGTTTTATTTTTGTGTTATCCATCACCAAAAGTATATATCCATAACTTGTTTTCAGAAAGTTGTTTTTGCGTTCCGACAGATGGATGTTGTAGCACTAGGCGATCTGAACAAGAATCTATGTTTTTATTTGCCTCTTCCAGTTTTACTTTTTGAGTTAATGAGTTTCGCGTTTTGAGAAATTTTGCGGTCAATTTCATCATTTTCTTCAACGTTTATACTCATATTTTTTTCTTCAATATTTGAAGAATCTTAAAAACAAAATTATATTTGGAACCGGCATGAATGGGGCATCATTTTACAAGTAAGGAGACTCTTTAATCTTTCTTTTTCGAGAAAAATGACTCGAGATTTTTTGAATGTCAATTTAATCTGTTTTTTGACAATAACTTGAGAAATATTAAGTATTTAAAGAAATGGTAAACAGAACCTTGTTTGTCATCACATAAATGGTGTGAATATGTATTTTATTAATACTGGCTTTTTGAAAGAAATCGGTTTTTCGTAAAAAGAGATACCTTCTTTTGAAAAAAAAATATTTTTATTTTGAAAAAGTAGCTTGGTTTTCTATATTGCTAGGGGTAACCGAAGGTAATTTTGTAATAATAAACAAGTAAAAAAACATTTTTTTTACTTCCACAAAGATAGCTCCAAGTCCTCGGAACAATGTTATGGTAGACAGGAATGCCTATAACTTAAAAACCAAAATATATAGAACCAAACCGATTTCGGTTTTGGATAGCCAATAGTTGGGCCTACGTTATATGATGTACTTAACTTTAAAATTGCTTAACTTTAAGTACAATTAAAAATTAAGTTTGAATGCTTTTCACTTAAAAAATAAAATGTATAGAGCCAAGCGGTTAGAAGTATTAGATGAATGTGATAAAGGACTATCAAATAAAAAAAAACAAATTATTTAAAACAGACTTAACTTTAAGCATAAAATTTTAAAAAGTGAGAACAACTTAATGGTAGATGGGAATGCCTATAACTTAAAAACAAAATTAAATAAAACCAAACCGATTTCAGTTTTTGATAGTCAATAGTTGAGCCTACGTTATATGATGTACCTAATTTTTAAATTGCTTAACCTTAAGTACAATTACTAATTAAGTTTGAAAGCTTGTCACTTAAAAAATAAAATGTATAGAGCCAAACAGTTACCAGTTTTAGATGAACAAGATGCAGAAATTGCAAATAAATAAATAAAAATAATAAAAATTACTTAAATTTAAGCAAAAAATTTAAGAAAAGTTTTAATTTAAAAAAAATAGGTAAAATTTTGGTCTGAGCGAAAAGTGCATTCAAACTAAATGATAGCTCATTCAATTTCCTATGAACATCTTTTTTGTAAAAAAAAATGATTAAAAGTATTTGTTCCAATTTTTTAGTAAAACGTTAAGTGCTGCCACCTGGTGTTAACAATTCAAGATTTGTTTTTAAACAGTTAGGGTGAACAAGAATGAAGGCATCATTTTACAGAAAAGTAGACCTTTAAATCGGATTTTTTCGACCTTTTATCACTTGATATACTTTTGTTGTCAATTTATTAAGTTTTAACAATGACGTCAGAAGTATTAAGTATTTTCAGAAATTGTTACCTTTTTCATATTGGTGTGCACTTAAGTAATATGGAAATGTATAAAATTAATCCTCGTTTTTGGAAAGAAATCGTTTTTTGGTAAAAAGTGATACTTCCTTTTCGAATTTGTGTATTTTTGTTATTGTTAAATGGCTTCGTTTTCTTTATGTTTTAGTGTTGACGAAGGCAATTTTGATATAATAAATAAAGAAAAAAAAAATTTCTTCTTCTTCAATTTTTGTTTTATAAGTCCTGCAAATAATGCAATGGTAGACGGGAATGCCTATAACTTAAACACCAAAACCAATAGAACCAAACCGATTTCAGTTTTGGATAGGCAATTGATTTACCTACTCTACATGATGAGCTTATTTTTTAATTGCTTAATTTAAGTTCAAATTCAAATTTTTCGATTTTTTGCGATTTTCGATTTTCACTCAAAAACTAAAATTTATAGAACCAAACGGTTACCAGTTTTAGATGAATGAGATTTTGGGCTTTTGGAAAAAGAAACATATTTTTTAAAATAACTTTTATTATCATAATTTGATTTTTTGAATGTCTTAATATTTAGGACACCTCTAGGGTCGTTACTATTTGTCAAACCTAGGTTATTTTTTGAGAGCGACGTGTACTCGTGCTTAGAATTGCAAATAGGCAGTTTAAAACATTTCATAACGTTATTGTATGACGTTATAGTAACCCAAACCTAAACACGTTTTGTGTCCTTTATTCAAGTCTAATCTAGGTTAATTTAAGATGGTAAGTCGTACACTCGGTTAGGTAGGTAATGCTGCTGTTTTTTTCATGTTTTATCAACAAATAACGATTTTTTTGATATTTTTTTTTAATTTATTTAAATTAAAATGAAAATATAGATCAAACCTAGGTTAGTTTTGGACGACAAGAACTCTTAACCAGAAGTAACATAAATGTGCTAGTTATATTCAAGATTATTTATATAGTTCCGCTATAAATAACGATCACATCACGTAGGGTAGATTTGGTCCATTAGGTTTACGAAAACTTGTGAATCGAAGGGACCAAATCTACCCCAAAAGTCTGTTTTCCCTCCACTTTGACGACATTTTTTTTCAACTTTATAGCTAGGTTTGACTTGATTTCTTGGTCTTAAATGAAGGATCCATCTTTTCTTAATAACATGCCCAGAGACGAAAGTCAGGTAGCATGCATACGCAAGGAATTACAGGTCTTTGAAAAAGGTATTGGGGGTCAGATTTGGTCCATTTGGTTTACGATGGGGACCAAATCTGACGCACCCATGTCAAATTTGGTCCATTTGGTTAACCTAACTTAACCTTACCTTGAACTCTGAAGCAGAGGTGCTTCACAGAATCGCTGGGAGGGTCGACGCCCCTCTCTAACTCGGTTTCTGTGGGACGTAGACAAAAACCAAAAGCACCGTTCGAAAGCTCGTCAGAATACATTTTGAAACTATTTCAGCCATTTTTTTATCAGGTCAATATTGAGGTCACCAGAGGTCATCAAGGGTCAGATTGTCAAGTTGTAGGACTTCGCTCCAGAAATCCCCAGATATGACAGGAACTATGCTAGCTAGGAACAAACAGAAACAAGCAATGGAAAGCCCTTGGCAAATGCAATCGCAAACATTTCCTCAGATTTTGGCTCAGGTCAACAACAGGTGGCCATCCTTTTGGGGGAGCGAGATCTAGACCAAGACTAAAACCGAAACCGGAACCGATCTTGGTAGCTTATTCGACAAATATCCGCTCGATTTTAGAATACGGATGCATCATCTGGGGCGGCGCTGCTAAGACTCACTTGGAAAGACTGGACAAAATTCAACACAAGTTTCTAATTTGGCTGGCATCCATTTTCTTCCGGCAATCACGGACTCTGGATTATGATAAACTTTTGGCACTATTTAAAATCCCAAGCCTGGCCAATAGAAAGAATAGAAGGATTGCCGAATATGACATACTTTTCGTACACAAAGTTCTCACTGCAATAAATTGATTCTGCCTTCTTGCTCGGGAGCTTTCCGCTGCATGTGCCGGCGAGAGTGACACGTGTGATGGCCGGCTTCGCTCCTTCATGTCCCGCCCGGCATGAAGGAGACCGTTAGACGAGGTGTGTTTTGTCGTGTGCCCAAAGCTTTTAACGACTACATGTCTTCCTGTCCGTACTCTGATCCTTTTAGCTGCACGTCAGGTCAGTTTAGATCACAAGTTATACAACATATCAGGAACCATCGTTCTTAATATACTTTATACTGCTCTGGAAACTATTATGCATTGTTTTTATCAGATCCTTTAGCACTTCATTATTTTTCAACTCTGTTCCCATTTTGTATACTTGTGTATTTGTATGTATATGTATGTATGTGTTTATGTATGTGTGTTCTTTGATGATTATATATGTTGACTTGAGTTTTTATTGGGAGCATGCTCCTGTTGCTCATATGTTCTAAATAAACAAATATCATAAAAGCCAGTATGAAAAATATCGTAATATAGATGACGGAATGGCGGTTAGAACGGATCGTGTTTTTTATTATTATGACCGGTCAGGGACTAGCTTCATAAGCCTTGGAACGCCTATCGTAATGAACTACCATCGCACGGAAATGCCGATTGTGATGTGTCAGCGGGTGGTCTGGAATGCAGGGAATGCTGACGGGTCTGACTCATACTGGGGTAAATATATTGGTTCTTTTCGGTGCATAACATATATACCGCGGTATCACGATGGCCACGAAACAGGAAAAGGCGGTGGGAACATATTATGTCCTACTGTTAGTAGCATATTCAATTCATTCACGCCACACATGAAGCCAGTTGCTGATCGTGAGCATGGAAATCATGTGCTAATGCGAAACGTGATTAGATATTTGCCGGTTTAGGTGCCAAGTTTAAATACTATCAGACCAAGTACCTCACATTAGCATGTGATGAAGATCGTCATAAAATAAACCATTAATAACGATATTACTTCACCATAGTCGATCCAGTGAGCACCTCGCAAGTGTTGATCTACCATGAGCAGGTGCTGTCGCGGAGCTACTGCTCCAGTAGATATCACACCCACAGATCCTGGAGTCTTCCTGAACATATGTGCCGGCAGTCTTACCGACCACATCACCTTCGCACACCACACCTCATCACCTCAGAAGCGGAGCTGTGCTGCTCAATTCAATACCGACATAATACACTAATAATTTCCGATCCAGCGGACAGGATCAATGCAATTTGTGTCCAACTTTGTACTGGCAGGCTGACGATGGAAGGAGAAAGTAGCGCCAGCCATTGACGTTTTCGCCTTCTCAAATTCCGACACGCCAGCACCGCATTCCTTCACGTTCTCCTTATGCATATTGTAACCCACATTCGAGCGGAGCCAAGTGCCTCACCGGACGCTGCAATGAGCCGTGTGGTCACAAATGTGCGTGAGGCATGGCAGTAGACACCCAGAACACGTTAGGACCCATGGCGGCCGGGTGCTGCTACTGTCTTGTGCGGATGCGCAGTCGCCGGTTGCCCTCAATGAAGCGTTGCAGTCTCCGAGATATTACTGAGGCGGCCGGGTGGTGTTACTCTCTTGTGGGGACACGCAGTCGCCGGTTGCCCTCAGTGAAGCGTTGCAGTCTCCGAGTGAGGTGGCCGGGTGGTGTTACTGTCTTGCGTGGACGCGCAGTCGTTGGTTGTCCTCAGTGAAGCGTTGCAGTCTCCGAGTGATGTGGCCGAGTGGTGTTACTGTCTTGTGCGGACGCGCAGTCGTTGGTTGCCCTCAGTGAAGCGTTGCGTCTCCGAGTGAGGTGGCCGGGTGGTGTTACTGTCTTGTGCGGACGCGCAGTCGCCGGTTGCCCTCAGTGAAGCGTTGTCTCCGAGATATTACTGAGGAGGTGGCCGTTCATTGGAGTGAAATGAAGATGAACTTCGCAACAATACGCTGCCGGTTCCCGTTCAACTGTTGCATCTCGTTATCTTAAATTGTTTGTATTCGTAGTTTGACGAACTGAGTGAGAGTGGAAAGGAACTTATTATCTGGAAGCGCACCGATACTCTATTTTTGCAGACATGCAAACATCCAAAGATTATGCAATTGTTAGTATGTAATCAGAAATGGTTGCATGATTGGAAGTCAAAAATGAAAGTATGTGTCACATGTCCTCTACACGACAGTGAAGGACATCAAAGATGCCACCGGGCAGGGTCAGTCAGTCTCTCTTGGCGGTGTTCCAGCAGCAGACGCGGCGGTCGGCCGGGGCGGGGCGGGGCGGGGCGGGGCGGGGCGGACGGCCGGTCACCCCCTGCCGACAGCCTGACTGCCGCTCCTCCTTGCCGCCGCCGCTGTCACCGGCCGTTTTTGTCGACAGAGCAGGGACTCGTCGGTCGGCCGGTCGGTCGGCGGACGATCCGCCCGAGTCACTGCCCTCGTCAGGCCCGGGGCCGCGCTGGCAGACGGGGCGTCGGCGCACCCACCCCGCACCAACGCAGCCTGGCAGAGAGGCAGGCCACCGAGACGCCGAGCAGCCCCATCCGCCACTGGACGCTGCAGTGGTTGGTTACATATCTGGCCTGGAGAGAGAGGGAGGAGAACAACGCTAGAGAGAAGAACAGCTGAGTGACACGTTGTTGTCGCTGCCGACTTGCCCCCTGAATGTGTGACGCTGTCTAGTTTTTGCGGATGTTGCCGGTGCAGCTGCAAACTTGTTTTGAGACTCACAGTTTGCCAGTTGCAAGTCAGCAGACAATATTGGCACTCGTGAATGCGTCGCCATGACAAAACACAGCCGGGGTTGCCCATCTCATTGTTTGCAGGAGGAAGCGTGTGAGCGAAGTAAACGCTATATTTAAGATCGCTCGTGGGCAATATCGCAAAGACTGGAGGACATTATCGAAATTATGACGAACACGTGCATTTCTCGTTAAGGACCAGTGATTTGACCGTGGAACTATCGATATTGACCCAGTCTTCGCTATTTAAAGAACAATGCCTGGATTGTAAAGATAAGATGTCCCCAATCTTCCGACGGCTTCGGTTCCTCCGTTGTATGGCCGCATTATCATTATTTTTCGAGGTCGAGCTAAATCACACGCATCACGCAAGCTCTAATAATTACCATCCTAATGTCACGGTGCACACTGCCCTTCCCTCGGCCGAGCCCTAGCCGCGTGCCTGCCGTACCAGCAATACGTCCACCACGCCGGCCTTGACAGCAACAACACGCTAGATTTCATGGAAGCACAGGGACTTAGGAACCGGACAAAGCTCGGCAAACAACTGCCCCGTCCCGCCGACCGTGCCGACCGCACCTGCTGAGAACCCACTCGGCCAGGTCGCGGCCATGCCTTTGATCGCCGCCTGTGTCCTGCCGTGCGCGGCCTCCCTGGCCGCCCGGACGTCCCGCAATGGCGGCCACACGGCGGTGGCGGCGGACCCGCGTCTGCGGTCACTATGGCAACGCCAGTCGGTGGCCGTCCAGTACCGGCGGTACATTCTTGGCCGGTCGGTGCGGCCGCCGCGGTCCGCCGTCCGCCGCCGCCCTGCCGCCACCGCTGCCTCCGCCGCTGCCGCCGCCGCCCGCCGCCCGCCGCCCGCCGCCCGCCGCCCGCTGCCCGCCGCCGCCGCCGCCCGACGCCCGACGCCACCGCCCTGCCGCCGCTGCCGCCCGGGGGCTGCTGGAGCGTCAGCTGATCAGTTCAGTCCAGCGGAGGGCAGCGGCCGAGCTGGTCCGATAGCGTGGCGGCGTGCGCGAGACAGAGCAGAGAGCGTTCCCACAGCCGGGCAAGATCGGCGGCAGAAGCCGTTGGAGCGCAGTGTTTGTGCTCACGGATGGTTCCGGACGCCATGGACGGAATTGACGGATCAGGTGTCGACCACGAACAAAAGGTAGGTCGTTTTTGAACCCAGGGACAGGTTCTTGTTTGGTTGTCCTGGAATGGGATCCTTAGATCGTTTGTGTGCGGTCTATAGAGTTTGAACGCTGAAAGACGGTGGTTGTGCTACCTTTCCTTTGACATATGTGTTCGCTTTCTGTTGGTGTACAGGTGTTTTGTAACGTGTTTTGGTCGCATAACTCGAGTCGGCAGCTCAATCTGGTTTCGTTCAATATTTGGAACAGTGTGGTCATAACGGAGGAAATGTGGTTTGCTATTTGGTACATAAGCAGTTAATTTGTATGTGTGTGATGACATTGAAAAACACAGAGGTGTACCTTTGCTGATTCGCGTCATGCATTCTTTAAATACGTTTCAGTTAGAACGCAATTTAAAATATCCCACGCCTCATGGTATCTATTTAATGAGTGTCATACAATAGTGAAAATACCGAATATTGCATTCTATTATCTCAGTTTTACTTGAAAACTTAGGAGACAGCTAGGAGACTTGAGACTCCCACTTGATGTCTGCCAGCATATATCGATGTGCAACAGGATTTTCGGTGGCTTGAATGTCGTGTGTCTTGTCTTGTACCTTAAGCTTTTGTAACCAAAAGTGTCCACTAATAGACCGCAGCAGAATGCTCCATAAACCAAACATACACATGCATTTGCGATCAAGCGTTTTGTGCAAAAGGAGCAACAACATACTTTCAGCTGGAATAATGACCACTGGCCATCGATGCGTAGAGACACTCGCATTTCTGTTTGTAGCCAACAAAGTATTGCTGCAATGAGTGTCTAGTAATGAAACAAATTGAGCCTTTGTGAAATGACGTACACATATGGTGCATTGTGCAGAAATATCGGGAAATTTCCTTTTTGGAAGCCTATATTTTGTCCTGTAGGCTGGCCTGGAAACCAAGATTGCCTTTTACGAGGTCAACTTCTTTATCAATTATATCTACCCAATATTCTTTTACTATTTCTTAGGCGAAGAACCAATAATCATCATGCATCCTCCAATATGTTTTAGACCATATTGATGGTAAACGATTTGTCCATTGTAAATTCTGTGAGAAAAGGCTGGTGACATCCTTACAGGCTATTCCAAAATGACAAAATGAAGGCCTGTGACACTCCTGATTTATGTGGCATACGGTTGGGAATTTACCCATGAATTCAGTAATGTTTAAATCAATTCAAAATCATGTATCTGATCTAGACAAATCGGAAGCATTAAAAAGTTGTTACAGAATGTCAACCATTACAGAATTCAAGAACACAAATAAATATGAATAGAGAAGAAAATAATCGCGAAAATATTCCCTGAAGTGCTTCCTGAAAACTGAGAAAAAAACGTATTGTATTACCGACCATTGGCGACATCAAATTTTGGCACTTATAGTTGTTTTCAACCCGAAACTTCATGATATTTTGTCAACATTAATTACAAACTATAACAGCTTTGCGTACGTCACAGGCTGTCAGAGCGGGCACTTCTCGCCGGTTAGATATGCTGTGACAACTCTCAGAGATTCTCGCTTGACGAGGAAACTTGGCTGGGATAACGACGGCTGGCCATGATACCGGAAACTTCCCATCACGATCCTGGAAAATTGTCTCTAGTTTCCCAGCGATTAATATACCATGTCCCTTAAAATCAGATGGCCGGAGCTTTCTCACCAAACGTGTGATTTTTGTATTTCCTCAAGGCAAATATTTAAATTGACTAGAAAACGATAGCCTGGATATACCATCATAGCTGAATGGGCCAGCGCCACTTTCTGTGAAACCATAGTAATAGCTCAATTGAGCCGCAAGGAAGTAAGAGATGCATACATTGATTTCAAAATATAGGTGTAACTTACAAACACTTTGCTCTACTCGCAACAGCCTTTTATTGTTTCGTTACAGTAAGTTTTGTCGATTCTCAGGCTGACACATCCACCTGTACTAAGATGCACCATGTGACACCGTGTGACACCGTGTGACACCGTGTGACACCGTGTGACACCGTGTGGCACCGTGTGGCACCGTGTGGCACCGTGTGACACCGCGTGACACCGTGTGACACCGTGTGACACCGCGTGACACCGTGTGACACCGTGTGACACCGTGTGACACCGTGACACCGACAGCGTTCACGCTATACCAGCCACAGCCTTCTCAGTCGTGAGCGACCCATAGAGCAATGGACAAAGAACCATGAAACGGTCGGGGGCATTGTATGTAAATGAACATCCCTGTCCGAGACCGGTCCACTGCAGCTAAACGCAACGTGACCGGACTGAACGCTGCTAACAGCAGCTTATACAATATACGTTAGCAATCAAGGCTGCTCAAATTTGGCGAACACTTGACATCATCTTTTTGCTGGGTACGGGGAAACGTCGCCACAGTTGCGCTCTACGGAAATAGACGCTGAACTCTCCTCCGGTACACTGGTATTCCAGCTGCAGCAATCGAACATCGGCAGGTGTTCGATTGTTTTCCGTTTGTGGAGACAGAGAACGCTGGACATTGCTGAGCCGACGCGCGGCAGATATTCGCCGAATGCAGTGACTTTGCAGCGGCGGCCATTTTATTTACGTGCGGACAAGGCTACAGGCAGCAGGCGGTTTGTCTTCGCCCGTGCGCTGCGGAAAGCCGTGCAAGGTGTAAGTGCACTAACATGTTGCGGCCGGCCGTCCGCTTTGATTGCAGTAATAGGGCGATCGGTTTGGGAGCGAAGTTACACGCAGCAAAGTATTTACCTTATCGACCTCGTCGGGGAATTTGCCACGCTAACCGGAGCCAGTGACGTGTCTAGAACAATGACGTAGTCAGTACAAAGGCAGTGTTTTGATTTGCAGTGGTAACGGTGTTTGTTTCAACACATTTGGAAGTTTCGTGTGGCCCTATTTATGGCATAAACAATGCGTATTTCAATTGAGTTATCGTTTAAGTCACATGTGAGTTCTGCTGTTCTCAAGCGAGCCTTTTCGGCGCATCTCATTCACAGGTCGTTTAACAAAAAACTGATCATAGAGACTATCGAACCACTCATCCAGCCGTACTCCAATTAAATCGTCATTAGGCTTTCTCTGACTGCGCTTTGATTGTCGAACTCTATTTTCGAATTCCCAATCAGTTTCACCTCGGGACTTAAACCACAATACAGACTCTGAGCTTCGCTAATGAGCCAGGCTGGGCGTTTTTTACTGCTATCCCACGCCGGTCATTTCAGATCCTTCGAAGTTTCGGTTGGAGTTATAATAGACCACGCACTAAACGGGTCTAGTCATTCGTGACGATGCATGCCCCGGTTATTAAGGGTGGACTGATCTCAATGATTGGATCTGACGGCTGTGAAATGAAAAAAGATGCTTCGTGCTGGCGTTGTTTGTGGCTTTAATATTGGCCCCGTGAGGGCCACTACTAGTGATCCAGTCGAGACCCCACCTGTGACCCTGGCGTGACCCTGCTAGTGACATTACTGGTGATCCTCTCAGTGGCCCCGCTTGTGACCCTGGCGTGACCCTGCTAGTGACCTTTCTGGCGATCCTCTCAGTCGTCCCGCTTGTGACCCTGGCGTGACCCTGCTAGTGACCTTTCTGGTGATCCTCTCAGTGGCCCCGCTGGTGACCCTGGCGTGACCCTGCTATGTTACTCTGCTTCCAATGACACTGCTATGTTACTCTGCTTCCAATGACACTGCTATGTTACCCTGCTTCCAATGACACTGCTATGTTACCCTGCTTCCAATGACACTGCTGGTGACCATGCTTCCAATGACACTGCTATGTTACCCTGCTTCCAATGACACTGCTATGTTACCCTGCTTCCAATGACACTGCTATGTTACTCTGCTTCCAATGACACTGCTATGTTACCCTGCTTCCAATGACACTGCTATGTTACCCTGCTTCCAATGACACTGCTATGTTACCCTGCTTCCAATGACACTGCTATGTTACCCTGCTTCCAATGACACTGCTATATTACCCTGCTTCCAATGACACTGCTATGTTACCCTGCTTCCAATGACACTGCTATGTTACCCTGCTTCCAATGACACTGCTATGTTACCCTGCTTCCAATGACACTGCTATGTTACCCTGCTTCCAATGACACTGCTATGTTACTCTGCTTCCAATGACACTGCTATGTTACCCTGCTTCCAATGACACTGCTATGTTACCCTGCTTCCAATGACACTGCTATGTTACCCTGCTTCCAATGACACTGCTATGTTACTCTGCTTCCAATGACACTGCTATGTTACCCTGCTTCCAATGACACTGCTATGTTACCCTGCTTCCAATGACACTGCTATGTTACCCTGCTTCCAATGACACTGCTATGTTACCCTGCTTCCAATGATACTGCTATGTTACCCTGCTTCCAATGATACTGCTGGTGACCATGCTTCCAATAATACTGCTGGTGACCCTGCCAGTGATCCTTCTAATGACCCTGCTGGTGACCCACGAGTAACCCACGAGTAACCCAGGGGTGACCCTGTAGTAACCCAGGGGTGACCCAGGGGTGACCCTGTAGTGACCCAGGGGTGACCCTGTAGTAACCCAGGGGTGACCCTGTAGTGACCCAGGGGTGACCCTGTAGTGACCCAGGGGTGACCCTGTAGTAACCCAGGGGTGACCCAGGGGTGACCCTGTAGTGACCCAGGGGTGACCCTGTAGTAACCCAGGGGTGACCCTGTAGTGACCCCAGGGGTGACCCTGTAGTGACCCAGGGGTGACCCTGTAGTGACCCAGGGGTGACCCTGTAGTGACCCAGGGGTGACCCTGTAGTGACCCAGGTGTGACCCTGTAGTGACCCAGGGGTGACCCTGTAGTGACCCAGGGGTGACCCTGTAGTGACCCAGGGGTGACCCTGTAGTGACCCAGGGGTGACCCTGTAGTGACCCAGGGGTGACCCTGTAGTGACCCAGGGGTGACCCAGGGGTGACCCAGGGGTGACCCTGTAGTGACCCAGGGGTGACCCTGTAGTAACCCAGGGGTGACCCAGGGGTGACCCTGTAGTGACCCAGGGGTGACCCTGTAGTAACCCAGGGGTGACCCTGTAGTGACCCAGGGGTGACCCTGTAGTGACCCAGGGGTGACCCTGTAGTGACCCAGGGGTGACCCTGTAGTGACCCAGGGGTGACCCTGTAGTGACCCAGGTGTGACCCTGTAGTGACCCAGGGGTGACCCTGTGGTGACCCAGGGGTGACCCTGTAGTGACCCAGGGGTGACCCTGTAGTGACCCAGGGGTGACCCTGTAGTGACCCAGGGGTGACCCTGTAGTGACCCTGTAGTGACCCTGTAGTGACCCAGGGGTGACCCTGTAGTGACCCAGGGGTGACCCTGTAGTGACCCAGGGGTGACCCTGTAGTGACCCTGTTCGTGACACAGCAGGCAGTGGTTGGTAACACCGCGCCGGACTCTGGTCTGCGCCGCAATAACGGTTTCACAGTGACATGCCCCGCGTGCAGGCTGCCCATGGCAGGATGCAGACCAGCCTGGGTCAGCCTGGGACCAGACGCGACTCGCCAGTCATGCCGACTGACCCATGACATTGCCTGCGCCGGCCGCGTGCGGCCCTGTTAACCGACCTGAAATATCGCCGGTCGAGTATCGTGGGTATGAAGCACACCTGGCTGGTAAATGTAGTTTGATAGGCCGGCTTGAAATTAATATTCGGTTATCAAGGCATACCTACATAGAAAACGGAGCCCTGTCAGAGCGCTGAACAGCATCTCGCTTAATGCAAACCCTTGCATCGAGATTATCCGCGTGCCTTATCTTAGCTCACGTGACAGAAACGTTCAAGCCTACTACATCCCACCTCACCCCGCATAAAACCTGCAGCATGCCGACAAACACACAGCGGTGTTATCCGACAAGGCGACAATGCCAACCTTTTCACTCCACCCATCCCCAGACCAATTCACCACCACTCCATCACCGAACAACGGCCCCGCTGCCGCCCCGCATAACGACCGGGTGGCGGCACATCGACGCATTGCCAGACCAGCAGCGCACGTGGCACGGCGGTGGCAGTGAGGCGCGACAGACCCAGGCGTCACCGGCACGCAGAGCGAGCCGGGGCCCGCTACGCGCCGCACGTGCGTGCAGCCACCCGAGCGGCACACGTGCGACAGATGGGAGAGGTACTCGACCGCGCTGCGGTGGTGCCCCGTGCCGCCGCAGCGCGCCGCAGCGCCGCTCTGCACGCCGCGACGCCTCCATTGGAGCGCGAGCGACACGCCGGTCAATGCAGCGGGCGACACGCAACGGCAGCAGAGCACGTGCGTACATGGCGCCGGCGGCCGTGCGTGGTTCCGTTTGTGATACGATGGTCCTTCGTTTGATCCGAGGGTACGTCGGTTGAGCCTTCGAGGTTCCGTTCTGGGCCGGAACTCATGCTTCGAAGTTCCCTCATTCAAGGTCAGCGGATGTCCGTCTAAAATGTGCGAATGAAAATGTATCGGAGTCGAAGAGCTGCACTTTCTGTAGTAGTAGTTTGACTTCGTGCTACGGGAACTTCCTTTTGAAAATAGCGAAGCAGATTTCCATATTAAGAAATAATTGGTGTAGAAGTTGTTTGGTGTGAACTGTGAACTGTGAGTGGTGTATTTGTCATGTGTGGAGAGGAATGTTATTTGATTGACGTTGCTGGAAACTTGACCTCTCGAGAGATTTCTCGAACTCGTCAGACCAGTGTTACCCGCAAGAAAGTTCTAGGTATAACGAATCACTACGCTCGAAAAGCTTTGGGAGCGCTCTAAGAGCACATCCCACGATCGGTTTACATTTGATGTTTTCCGAGCCTAGCTGGTGAGTACCTGGGTACAGGCTGACATTGGAATGCTGAAACGGCCGGCAGAACCCTGAAAAGTGGATCTTCTAATCACCGTACACGAACTCACATTGACCTTGCTCGGGTTTAATCGACATACCTTTGTCGCATTACCTGCAATTTTTGCTGGTAAATCTGCCGACCTGCCGTTCCGTGCTCCATTTTTGCCGTTACTCTTTTCATCATAATGCATGCCCCATTCTTTGCGATGAAAAACAAGACTATCACCAGATCACGGGGAGCGCGTCTTGGCTCAGGCTCGTCTTGGAATGCCGCTCCCAGAGAGCTGGAATATGACCGGCTACCAGACCGGCGGCGCGGTCGGGGAAGCCAGACAAAGTGCGCAGAAGGAGACCGTGGTGAAGCCCCGCGGCGCTGTCAGACAGAGTCAGACGGTGCAGCCGTGGTAATGCTTGACACTGCTGGAGGCATTAAGTGCCTATTCTGCTGTCGAGCTCGGGACATTCGGTGGGAGGAAGTGGGCGAACATGAGGCGAGACGCGTGAGGCGCGTGAGACCTGGCGACTGAGTGAACGTGGCGCAGCAACACTGCGCTTCCAACCGGCTGTAGACAGTGGTGTCTGCACCGCTGGGGTCTCCACGGCACGAGACACCGCGGAGAAGCGACACCTGCCGGGCTGACCTCAGTCTACCACAGAAGGACGTCACCCCCCCCCCCCCCCCCACCACCAGCGGCCTTGCAATGTCACCTGGGTATCTTTGGCTGCAAGCCATACAAGCTCTGCACCCAAAGCGGAGCCCGGTTTGGACGCCAGCCATGAGGTGCAACCATAATCAGACACTTGAGTGACGGCGACGTACAGAATCACATCCTGGGTTTTCCTGAACAATTATGGCAGCATATATATCGTGTCTTCGGTCGAGAAGTAATCTGTAAGTAAGAAGAGAGGGTGTGGAGCCTATGGAATGCATATAATACTTTACTAGTCTGACAGTAATTTGTTAGTAGCGCTTTTTACCTGAGAACTGACTTTGTGATAATCTTTGGCATTGTTTATCATTAAATTTATCTTGATACCATGACCAAATCGCTGAATATAATAACGCGCTCGGTTGGAAGAATAAAATCACCACCTGATTATCCGGGAGTGGAAATCTGTATATGACAAGTCCGTAACGGTTCGGTATACCTACTACCAGCTGGTTGCCGCGTTGTTAGCACAGCTGCTGCGTTTAAATCCCAGGCTGATGGGCCGTATGCACGCATTACTTGTTTTTATCTCGTTGGATCCATCAGCTTACATGGGCCCGAGCGATGAGCCGATCTGTTTTGTGCTGCCCGGCAGTGCCAGCGCCGAAACCAGCTTTGGTCATGCCAAATCCGTGTCGCCATTTTTAGTTTTTTTGGTATGGGGAAGCACCAGGACATGCATAATAATAGCCTGGCTTTATTACAAATGTGTTCTATGGTCAGTTTATGGGGACTACTAGTCGAGCATGTGTCCCAAGCAGATGCTTCCCAAGCACCCTATTTCGTCCCAAGGACTGGATCCTATTCAGTTGGGGGGGGGGGCTTCAGCCCCCCCCCCCCCCCAACTTGTGGCTCCCCCCCCCCCAACTTGTCAGTCAGCCCCCCAACTTGAAATAATACATATTATACATACAAAACAGTATGGAATAAAAAAGAAGTGGAAACCAAACAGATTTAAAATATTACTTATTATATAAACTAAAGATCAACACTATTTATTGACAACCAGGTAGCCTAAACAGTAAACAATCATGTGCACGCACATGAAAGCATGGCACTTTATTAAATATGTACATGGTAAAATGAGCAAAGCAAGTCATCCCAATTTGGCCTTGGTCCTGGTTAACGAACAAGCATCAGAATGCACCTTCACGTTCACATTGACCAAAGGTGTGCAGATTATGAGTACAACTATGGTTATGCAAATGACACTATGCAAATTAAAACAGAAATATTATTTGACCATCTCACAGCTCACTGATCATCCTAGGCTGAAACAAGAACTAGGCAAGAAACAAGATTGATCATAGACCTAACAAGTACAAGTAAGATTTATCAGAATCAGGAGAACCTTCAATTTGCTCATAATGTTCCAGCAATACAAATATGTTTCACAAGATAAATAAGGTCAGGGTGATCAAAAGTGAAGAGGCATATCAGTTTAGGTCATTTGGGAAAAAATATAGATCCAAATTCCAATACCAAAGAACCCAAAACTTGCGAAAACAAAGCACAAATATTGGAAAACAGAGCACATCTAAGATCCCAATGCCAGCGACTAATGAGATAAATGCGCATCTTTCAGCACAGCTGCGTCATATTGTTTCTCTTTTATTGCTAAAAACGATGCCGTTTGCTCATGGATGAAATAGTACCTATATATATATATATATATATATATATATATATATATATATATATATATATATATATATATATATATATATATATATATATATATATATATATATATATATATATATATATATATATATATATATATATATATATATTTATCCAAGTCACCAAGTGGCAAGTAATTTACGTATGTAATATATGGTTCGCTTGCTATCTATTTTATCCTTGCCTCGTGGGAAATATGTTTACCGAGCGGGCGCGAAGCGCCTGTGAGCTTTCTCGTTAACTTACTAGACAAATTTACATTTGACCCAGCCCGACCCGGCCCGAACTGGCCCGACCCGGCCCGACCCGGCCATACAGACGCTTTTCGGAAGCTAATAACTTTGTAACCACTGCTCCGATTGAGATCGGGTTTTCACCATTGGATAGTACCATCAAATCCATTTTGATTTGTTATGGTGCGTTCTGATAGGGCGTGGCGCGCCCGCAGACGTCGAAATGAACAGAAATCATTCTTGATAAAAAAATGGCTTGATTTATCTAAGCATTCGTTTTGTATACGCTGAAGCATGCAGCGCTCAGGACGTACTCCCTTTTGGCGGATTCGAGAAATGAGATCATGTACAATTTAATCAAACTTAATTTTTATGTTGGCATACATGGAGGCCTGGCAATTTGTTTGGGGACTAAAAGGACTAAAAGGACTATGTGTTACTACCACGTGTGCTCCCGAACCGTTTCATATTTCAAACCTGTTTTTGCTTTACCAGTGCGCGCCCGCTCGGTTATCGCCCAAAAGGGCGTTTTACTGGTATATTCATCCAGTTTACCTGAAATATATGAAAGTGATGGGCCTGGCCACCAAAAATATAAAGCACAGAACAATTTGCATAGCAAGATTCCATTTGCCACATAACTCACATTAAAGGTTAATTTGTATGATCAAATTCGAAATCAAAAGTGTGGTGGTTAATACATTTAGACAACCGCATTATACATTCATGGAAAACGCTGTGTACAGTTAACAGTACAAGTAACACTGAAAGAACGTCTGCGGTCTGCGACGCAAGGGAATCCAAATGACAAACAGTGAATACTACAGCTGTATAGTGTTCCTAGCATGCAGCATTTTAGTACAAAAATGACGCGATTGTTACATATAAGCACGCTAAATAGAATACTCGTATAAGTAGCGCTAAAAATCTATCGGCCTTGCTTCCTATGAACGAACCTAGGTCAGTGCAGTATCCGTGGGTAGTGTCGAATATGAGACTGTGTATTAGTAAAGGAATCTTGGGTCAGTGTAGCCAGTTATTAAGTTACCTTGAGTGTAGCCCAGGAGGCTGTGTCAAGACTCAATACAACACACCGGAGGCTGTGTCGGTGTATGCTATGGGCTTGCCAAAATAGGTACATACTCCTTACTGGCAAACGGCGATTTGGAATGTAAACTTGCAATAAGCAGTCACCTCAAGAAAAGCAACAAATGTCGGGCAAATGAAGATGTGACTGGGAAAATAAATATAACCGAACATAATCTAACTAAGCCTGACCTAACTTGAATATTTGATTCCCATGCTTATATGCTGTTTTGCGGTCAATGCTTGTTGCAAGTCTACATTGACATGCTTGAAGCCCGTTTATTGAAAGTTTAAATCCATAGTATAATTATAAAGGATCCAAGGCCAAATAATTGCTGGACAATACTAGCTTGCTTATACAGCTTTGGATTCGTTTGACTTCATTGCTTTGGATCGGTCAGTTATTTTGATCTACCATTGTAAACATGGGAGGGAGCCTCTACTGATAACAAGTTTGCATTCACAAACATGCTGGCAAGCATGATTTACTATTAACCATTTTGATGCCATTTTGCCACGTGCCATTTCATTTTTGTTTATACGCTAGTATGAACCTGAGTTCGGTTCAGCCCCCCCCCCCCCCCCCCAACTGATTTTGCGAAACTACACCCCTGGTCCCAAGTACATCATGGATCCCAGAAACGGATCCCGGATCCAATAAGATATATTTGTTGAATTGTTATCGGATCCAGGATCCCACCGGATCTCAAGACCAAATGCAAAAGTGCATCAAGGGTCCCACTACTGCTCCAAGAGATCGAGCAAAATATTTCGGATCCGACAAGACAAGGTCCCGTGGCAAATCTTCAATTTGGATACATACTTGCTCCTTCGTGATTTCGAATCCCACACTGTCACACCGGTGTCATTTGAGACTCACGTCAAACCGAGATGGAGAACTGTCCTCCATACCTGCACCTCAGTTTCAAATTCGAACTGATAGCGGAATGTATACCTCCTTAGCTCCTAACGGTATCCCCTCTCCACTCTCACGGAGCTGACGGATTTCGTTGCCGTAATTTTCCTCTAAACACGGCGAATTCGGCTGTATAGCTGGCCCACCTATAGTGTCATGGGATACGAGTTAGCGTGGAGCCGTGCATGCTCGTGGGTGATCTCAGGACAGGATGTCAGCAACGTCTGAAGTCGGCTGCCAGCCAGCTCTGCCAGCCTGTCACGCTTTGTATGTCAGGGTCCAGACACTTGACGTGGAGACGTCGTGGCCCAAATGTTAGCGCCTTGGACAGCGCGGTTCGGCATGTCCCAGTTAGAGAAACGTGACTTCCAGACATCACAGCATGGTACACCGTAGGGATGCAAATTTCAGGACCACGGAGCCGGCGCCAGGGCCCAAATTCAGGCCCGGCGGGCCTGAAGCTGTGTTTGAACTCAGGATTGTCAGTCTCATGCCGGGCTCAGCACAAGTTCGGTGGTTAAAATATTGTTAAATGTATAATTAATTAGACTGCAGATTGCTGGCTGCCGGACCTCTCGGGTGCTGCCGCATGTGGCCGGGCTTGATGCCAGTGCCGACTCATTTATGAGCGGTGGCGGTGCCGGTTCCTTTTTTAAAAGAAATGTTTGCTTCTCTAGTACACAGCAATGTCAGCATCGGGTGCAGTATGGTACGTCATGGCCAATGCACACCTCTGAACAACTCTGGAACTTCCCGACCCCTTCCTGACCAGTTCATCCCCAGTCTCTGACCAGTGACCAATCCATCCCCAGTCCCTGACCAGTGACCAGTCCATCCCCAGTCCCTGACCAGTGACCAGTCCATCCCCAGTCCCTGACCAGTGACCAGTCCATCCCCAGTCCCTGACCAGTGACCAGTCCATCCCCAGTCCCTTACCAGTGACCAGTCCATTCCCAGTCACTGACCAGTCCATCCCCAGTCCCTGACCAGTGACCAGTCCATCCCCAGTCCCTGACCAGTGACCAGTCCATCCCCAGTCCCTGACCAGTCCATCCCCAGTCCCTGACCAGTGACCAGTCCATCATCAGTCCCTGACCAGTGACCAGTCCATCCCCAGTCCCTGACCAGTGACCAGTCCATCCCCAGTCCCTGACCAGTGACCAGTCCATCCCCAGTCCCTGACCAGTGACCTGTCCATCCCCAGTCCCTGACCAGTGACCAGTTCATCCCCAGTCCCTGACCAGTGACCTGTCCATCCCCAGTCCCTGACCAGTGACCAGTCCATCCCCAGTCCCTGACCAGTCCATCCCCAGTCCCTGACCAGTGACCAGTCCATCCCCAGTCCCTGACCAGTGACCAGTCCATCCCCAGTCCCTGACCAGTCCATCCCCAGTCCCTGACCAGTGACCAGTCCATCCCCAGTCCCTGACCAGTCCATCCCCAGTCCCTGACCAGTGACCAGTCCATCATCAGTCCCTGACCAGTGACCAGTCCATCCCCAGTCCCTGACCAGTGACCAGTCCATCCCCAGTCCCTGACCAGTGACCAGTCCATCCCCAGTCCCTGACCAGTGACCTGTCCATCCCCAGTCCCTGACCAGTGACCAGTCCATCCCCAGTCCCTGACCAGTGACCAGTCCATTCCCAGTCACTGACCAGTGACCAGTCCATTCCCAGTCCCTGACCAGTGACCAGTCCATCCCCAGTCCCTGGCCAGTGACCAGTCCATCCCCAGTCCCTGACCAGTGACCAGTCCATCCCCAGTCCCTGACCAGTTACCAGTACATCCCCAGTCCCTGACCAGTCCATCCCCAGTCCCTGACCAGTCCATCCCCAGTCCCTTACCAGTGACCAGTCCATTCCCAGTCACTGACCAGTCCATCCCCAGTCCCTGACCAGTCCATCCCCAGTCCCTGACCAGTGACCAGTCCATCCCCAGTCCCTGACCAGTGACCTGTCCATCCCCAGTCCCTGACCAGTGACCAGTCCATCCCCAGTCCCTGACCAGTGACCAGTCCATCCCCAGTCCCTGACCAGTCCATCCCCAGGCCCTGACCAGTGACCAGTCCATCCCCAGTCCCTGACCAGTCCATCCCCAGTCCCTGACCAGTGACCTGTCCATCCCCAGTCCCTGACCAGTGACCAGTCCATCCCCAGTCCCTGACCAGTCCATCCCCAGTCCCTGACCAGTGACCAGTCCATCATCAGTCCCTGACCAGTGACCAGTCCATCCCCAGTCCCTGACCAGTGACCAGTCCATCCCCAGTCCCTGACCAGTGACCAGTCCATCCCCAGTCCCTGACCAGTGACCTGTCCATCCCCAGTCCCTGACCAGTGACCAGTCCATCCCCAGTCCCTGACCAGTGACCTGTCCATCCCCAGTCCCTGACCAGTGACCAGTCCATCCCCAGTCCCTGACCAGTCCATCCCCAGTCCCTGACCAGTGACCAGTCCATCCCCAGTCCCTGACCAGTGACCAGTCCATCCCCAGTCCCTGACCAGTCCATCCCCAGTCCCTGACCAGTGACCAGTCCATCCCCAGTCCCTGACCAGTCCATCCCCAGTCCCTGACCAGTGACCAGTCCATCATCAGTCCCTGACCAGTGACCAGTCCATCCCCAGTCCCTGACCAGTGACCAGTCCATCCCCAGTCCCTGACCAGTGACCAGTCCATCCCCAGTCCCTGACCAGTGACCTGTCCATCCCCAGTCCCTGACCAGTGACCAGTCCATCCCCAGTCCCTGACCAGTGACCAGTCCATTCCCAGTCACTGACCAGTGACCAGTCCATTCCCAGTCCCTGACCAGTGACCAGTCCATCCCCAGTCCCTGGCCAGTGACCAGTCCATCCCCAGTCCCTGACCAGTGACCAGTCCATCCCCAGTCCCTGACCAGTTACCAGTACATCCCCAGTCCCTGACCAGTCCATCCCCAGTCCCTGACCAGTCCATCCCCAGTCCCTTACCAGTGACCAGTCCATTCCCAGTCACTGACCAGTCCATCCCCAGTCCCTGACCAGTCCATCCCCAGTCCCTGACCAGTGACCAGTCCATCCCCAGTCCCTGACCAGTGACCTGTCCATCCCCAGTCCCTGACCAGTGACCAGTCCATCCCCAGTCCCTGACCAGTGACCAGTCCATCCCCAGTCCCTGACCAGTCCATCCCCAGGCCCTGACCAGTGACCAGTCCATCCCCAGTCCCTGACCAGTCCATCCCCAGTCCCTGACCAGTGACCTGTCCATCCCCAGTCCCTGACCAGTGACCAGTCCATCCCCAGTCCCTGACCAGTGACCAGTCCATCCCCAGTCCCTGACCAGTGACCTGTCCATCCCCAGTCCCTGACCAGTGACCAGTCCATCCCCAGTCCCTGACCAGTGACCAGTCCATTCCCAGTCACTGACCAGTGACCAGTCCATTCCCAGTCCCTGACCAGTGACCAGTCCATCCCCAGTCCCTGGCCAGTGACCAGTCCATCCCCAGTCCCTGACCAGTGACCAGTCCATCCCCAGTCCCTGACCAGTGACCAGTCCATCCCCAGTCCCTGACCAGTCCATCCCCAGTCCCTGACCAGTGACCAGTCCATCCCCAGTCCCTGACCAGTCCATCCCCAGTCCCTGACCAGTCCATCCCCAGTCCCTGACCAGTCCATCCCCAGTCCCTGACCAGTGACCAGTACATCCCCAGTCCCTGACCAGTTCATCCCCAGTCCCTGACCAGTCCATCCCCAGTCCCTGACTTGTCCATCCCCAGTCCCTGACCAGTGACCAGTCCATCCCCAGTCCCTGACTAGTGACCAGTCCATCCCCAGTCCCTGACCAGTGACCAGTACATCCCCAGTCCCTGACCAGTCCATCCCCAGGCCCTGACCAGTGACCAGTCCATCCCCAGTCCCTGACCAGTGACCAGTACATCCCCAGTCCCTGACCAGTGACCAGTCCATCCTCAGTCCCTGACCAGTGACCAGTCCATCCCCAGTCCCTGACCAGTGACCAGTCCATCCCCAGTCCCTGACCAGTTACCAGTCCATCCCCAGTCCCTGACCAGTCCATCCCCAGTCCCTGACTAGTGACCAGTCCATCCCTAGTCCCTGACCAGTTACCAGTCCATCCCCCAGTCCCTGACCAGTGACCAGTCCATCCCCAGTCCCTGACCAATGACCAGTCCATCCCCAGTCCCTGACCAGTGATCAGTCCATCCCCAGTCCCTGACCAGTCCATCCCCAGTCCCTGACCAGTGACCAGTCCATCCCCAGTCCCTGACCAGTGACCAGTCCATCCCCAGTCCCTGACTAGTGACCAGTCCATCCCTAGTCCCTGACCAGTTACCAGTCCATCCCCCAGTCCCTGACCAGTGACCAGTCCATCCCCAGTCCCTGACCAATGACCAGTCCATCCCCAGTCCCTGACCAGTGATCAGTCCATCCCCAGTCCCTGACCAGTCCATCCCCAGTCCCTGACCAGTGACCAGTCCATCCCCAGTCCCTGACCAGTGACCAGTCCATCCCCAGTCCCTGACTAGTGACCAGTCCATCCCTAGTCCCTGACCAGTTACCAGTCCATCCCCCAGTCCCTGACCAGTGACCAGTCCATCCCCAGTCCCTGACTAGTGACCAGTCCATCCCTAGTCCCTGACCAGTTACCAGTCCATCCCCAGTCCCTGACCAGTGACCAGTCCATCCCCAGTCCCTGACTAGTGACCAGTCCATCCCTAGTCCCTGACCAGTTACCAGTCCATCCCCAGTCCCTGACTAGTGACCAGTTCATCCCCAGTCCCTGACCAGTCCATCCCCAGTCCCTGACCAGTGACCAGTCCATCCCCAGTCCCTGACCAGTGACCAGTCCATCCCCAGTCCCTGACCAGTCCATCCCCAGTCCCTGACCAGTGACCAGTCCATCCCCAGTCCCTGACCAGTGACCAGTCCATCCCCAGTCCCTGACCAGTGACCAGTCCATCCCCAGTCCCTGACCAGTGACCAGTCCATCCCCAGTCCCTGACTAGTGACCAGTCCATCCCCAGTCCCTGACCAGTTACCAGTACATCTCCAGTCCCTGACCAGTCCATCCCCAGTCCCTGACCAGTGACCAGTCCATCCCCAGTCCCTGACCAGTGACCAGTCCATCCCCAGTCCCTGACCAGTGACCAGTCCATCCCCAGTCCCTGACCAGTGACCAGTACATCCCCAGTCCCTGACCAGTCCATCCCCAGGCCCTGACCAGTGACCAGTCCATCCCCAGTCCCTGACCAGTGACCAGTCCATCCCCAGTCCCTGACCAGTGACCAGTCCATCCCCAGTCCCTGACCAGTGACCAGTCCATCCCCAGTCCCTGACCAGTGACCAGTCCATCCCCAGTCCCTGACCAGTGACCAGTACATCCCCAGTCCCTGACCAGTGACCAGTCCATCCCCAGTCCCTGACCAGTGACCAGTCCATCCCCAGTCCCTGACCAGTGACCAGTCCATCCCCAGTCCCTGACCAGTGACCAGTCCATCCCCAGTCCCTGACCAGTGACCAGTCCATCCCCAGTCCCTGACTAGTGACCAGTCCATCCCCAGTCCCTGACCAGTTACCAGTACATCTCCAGTCCCTGACCAGTCCATCCCCAGTCCCTGACCAGTGACCAGTCCATCCCCAGTCCCTGACCAGTGACCAGTCCATCCCCAGTCCCTGACCAGTGACCAGTCCATCCCCAGTCCCTGACCAGTGACCAGTACATCCCCAGTCCCTGACCAGTCCATCCCCAGGCCCTGACCAGTGACCAGTCCATCCCCAGTCCCTGACCAGTGACCAGTCCATCCCCAGTCCCTGACCAGTGACCAGTCCATCCCCAGTCCCTGACCAGTGACCAGTCCATCCCCAGTCCCTGACCAGTGACCAGTCCATCCCCAGTCCCTGACCAGTGACCAGTACATCCCCAGTCCCTGACCAGTGACCAGTCCATCCCCAGTCCCTGACCAGTGACCAGTCCATCCCCAGTCCCTGACCAGTGACCAGTCCATCCCCAGTCCCTGACCAGTGACCAGTCCATCCCCAGTCCCTGACCAGTGACCAGTCCATCCCCAGTCCCTGACCAGTGACCAGTCCATCCCCAGTCCCTGACCAGTGACCAGTCCATCCCCAGTCCCTGACCAGTGACCAGTCCATCCCCAGTCCCTGACCAGTGACCAGTCCATCCCCAGTCCCTGACCAGTGACCAGTACATCTCCAGTCCCTGACCAGTCCATCCCCAGTCCCTGACCAGTGACCAGTCCATCCCCAGTCCCTGACCAGTGACCAGTCCATCCCCAGTCCCTGACCAGTGACCAGTACATCCCCAGTCCCTGACCAGTCCATCCCCAGGCCCTGACCAGTGACCAGTCCATCCCCAGTCCCTGACCAGTGACCAGTACATCCCCAGTCCCTGACCAGTTACCAGTACATCCCCAGTCCCTGACCAGTGACCAGTCCATCCCCAGTCCCTGACCAGTGACCAGTCCATCCCCAGTCCCTGACCAGTGACCAGTCCATCCCCAGTCCCTGACCAATGACCAGTCCATCCCCAGTCCCTGACCAGTGACCAGTCCATCCCCAGTCCCTGACCAGTGACCAGTCCATCCCCAGTCCCTGACCAATGACCAGTCCATCCCCAGTCCCTGACCAGTGACCAGTCCATCCCCAGTCCCTGACCAGTGACCAGTCCATCCCCAGTCCCTGACCAATGACCAGTCCATCCCCAGTCCCTGACCAGTGACCAGTCCATCCCCAGTCCCTGACCAGTCCATCCCCAGTCCCTGACCAGTCCATCCCCAGTCCCTGACCAGTGACCAGTCCACCCCCAGTCCCTGACCAGTGACCAGTCCATCCCCAGTTGCTGACCAGTGACCAGTCCATCCCCAGTCCCTGACTAGTGACCAGTTCATCCCCAGTCCCTGACCAGTTACCAGTCCATCCCCAGTCCCTGACTAGTGACCAGTCCATCCCCAGTCCCTGACCAGTGACCAGTCCATCCCCAGTCCCTGACTAGTGACCAGTCCATCCCCAGTCCCTGACCAGTCCATCCCCAGTCCCTGACCAGTGACCAGTCCATCCTCAGTCCCTGGCCAGTGACCAGTCCATCCCCAGTCCCTGACCAGTTACCAGTACATCCCCAGTCCCTGACCAGTCTATCCCCAGTCCCTGACTAGTGACCAGTCCATCCCCAGTCCCTGACCAGTCCATCCCCAGTCCCTGACCAGTGACCAGTCCATCCCCAGTCCCTGACCAGTTACCAGTCCATCCCCAGTCCCTGACCAGTCCATCCCCAGTCCCTGACCAGTGACCAGTCCATCCTCAGTCCCTGGCCAGTGACCAGTCCATCCCCAGTCCCTGACCAGTTACCAGTACATCCCCAGTCCCTGACCAGTCCATCCCCAGTCCCTGACCAGTGACCAGTCTATCCCCAGTCCCTGACCAGTGACCAGTCCATCCCCAGTCCCTGACCAGTGACCAGTCCATCCCCAGTCCCTGACCAGTGACCAGTCCATCCCCAGTCCCTGACTAGTGACCAGTCCATCCCCAGTCCCTGACCAGTGACCAGTCCATCCCCAGTCCCTGGCCAGTGACCAGTCCATCCCCAGTCCCTGACTAGTGACCAGTCCATCCCCAGTCCCTGACCAGTGACCAGTCCATCCCCAGTCCCTGACTAGTGACCAGTCCATCCCCAGTCCCTGACCAGTTACCAGTACATCTCCAGTCCCTGACCAGTCCATCCCCAGTCCCTGACCAGTGACCAGTCCATCCCCAGTCCCTGACCAGTGACCAGTCCATCCCCAGTCCCTGACCAGTGACCAGTCCATCCCCAGTCCCTGACCAGTGACCAGTCCATCCCCAGTCCCTGACTAGTGACCAGTCCATCCCCAGTCCCTGACCAGTGACCAGTCCATCCCCAGTCCCTGACCAGTGACCAGTCCATCCCCAGTCCCTGACTAGTGACCAGTCCATCCCCAGTCCCTGACCAGTGACCAGTCCATCCCCAGTCCCTGGCCAGTGACCAGTCCATCCCCAGTCCCTGACTAGTGACCAGTCCATCCCCAGTCCCTGACCAGTTAGCAGTACATCTCCAGTCCCTGACCAGTCCATCCCCAGTCCCTGACCAGTGACCAGTCCATCCCCAGTCCCTGACCAGTGACCAGTCCATCCCCAGTCCCTGACCAGTGACCAGTCCATCCCCAGTCCCTGACCAGTGACCAGTCCATCCCCAGTCCCTGACCAGTGACCAGTCCATCCCCAGTCCCTGACCAGTTCATCCCCAGTCCCTGACCAGTGACCAGTCCATCCCCAGTCCCTGACCAGTGACCAGTCCATCCCCAGTCCCTGACTAGTGACCAGTCCATCCCCAGTCCCTGACCAGTTACCAGTACATCCTCAGTCCCTGACCAGTCCATCCCCAGTCCCTGACCAGTGACCAGTTCATCCCCAGTCCCTGACCAGTGACCAGTCCATCCCCAGTCCCTGACCAGTGACCAGTCCATCCCCAGTCCCTGACTAGTGACCAGTCCATCCCCAGTCCCTGACCAGTTACCAGTACATCCTCAGTCCCTGACCAGTCCATCCCCAGTCCCTGACCAGTGACCAGTCCATCCCCAGTTCCTGACCAGTGACCAGTCCATCCCCAGTCCCTGACCAGTCCATCCCCAGTCCCTGACCAGTCCATCCCCAGTCCCTGACCAGTCCATCCCCAGTCCCTGACCAGTCCATCCCCAGTCCCTGACCAGTCCATCCCCAGTCCCTGACCAGTCCATCCCCAGTCCCTGACCAGTCCATCCCCAGTCCCTGACCAGTCCATCCCCAGTCCCTGACCAGTCCATCCCCAGTCCCTGACCAGTCCATCCCCAGTCCCTGACCAGTTACCAGTGCATCCCCAGTCCCTGACCAGTCAATCCCCAGTCCCTGACCAGTCCATCCCCAGTCCCTGACCAGTGACCAGTCCATCCCCAGTCCCTGACCAGTCCATCCCCAGTCCCTGACCAGTGGCCAGTCCATCCCCGGTCCCTGACCAGTCCATCCCCAGTCCCTGACCAGTGGCCAGTCCATCCCCGGTCCCTGACCAGTCCATCCCCAGTCTCTGACCAGTGACCAGTCCATCCTCAGTCCCTGACCAGTGACCAGTCCATCCCCAGTCCCTGACCAGTGACCAGTCCATCCCCAGTCCCTGACCAGTGACCAGTCCATCCCCAGCCCCTGACCAGTCCATCCCCAGTCCCTGACCAGTGGCCAGTCCATCCCCGGTCCCTGACCAGTCCATCCCCAGTCTCTGACCAGTGACCAGTCCATCCTCAGTCCCTGACCAGTCCATCCCCAGTCCCTGACCAGTGACCAGTCCATCCTCAGTCCCTGACCAGTGACCAGTCCATCCCCAGTCCCTGACCAGTGACCAGTCCATCCCCAGCCCCTGACCAGTCCATCCCCAGTCCCTGACCAGTGGCCAGTCCATCCCCGGTCCCTGACCAGTCCATCCCCAGTCTCTGACCAGTGACCAGTCCATCCTCAGTCCCTGACCAGTCCATCCCCAGTCCCTGACCAGTGACCAGTCCATCCCCAGTCCCTGACCAGTGACCAGTCCATCCCCAGTCCCTGACTAGTGACCAGTCCATCCCCAGTCCCTGACGAGTGACCAGTCCATCCCCAGTTCCTGACCAGTGACCAGTCCATCCCCAGTCCCTGACCAGTCCATCCCCAGGCCCTGACCAGTGACCAGTCCATCCCCAGTCCCTGACCAGTGACCAGTCCATCCCCAGTCCCTGACCAGTGACCAGTCCATCCCCAGTCCCTGACCAGTGATCAGTCCATCCCCAGTCCCTGACTAGTGACCAGTCCATCCCCAGTCCCTGACCAGTGACCAGTCCATCCCCAGTCCCTGACCAGTGACCAGTCCATCCCCAGTCCCTGACCAGTGACCAGTACATCCCCAGTCCCTGACCAGTTACCAGTCCATCCCCAGTCCCTGACCAGTTCATCCCCAGTCCCTGACCAGTCCATCCCCAGTCCCTGACCAGTCCATCCCCAGTCCCTGACCAGTCCATCCCCAGTCCCTGCCCAGTGACCAGTACATCCCCAGTCCCTGACCAGTTACCAGTACATCCCCAGTCCCTGACCAGTCCATCCCCAGTCCCTGACCAGTGACCAGTCCATCCCCAGTCCCTGACCAGTGACCAGTCCATCCCCAGCCCCTGACCAGTCCATCCCCAGTCCCTGCCCAGTGACCAGTACATCCCCAGTTCCTGACCAGTTACCAGTACATCCCCAGTCCCTGACCAGTCCATCCCCAGTCCCTGACCAGTGACCAGTCCATCCCCAGTCCCTGACCAGTGACCAGTCCATTCCCAGTCCCTGACCAGTGACCAGTCCATCCCCAGTCCCTGACCAGTGACCAGTCCATCCCCAGTCCCTGACCAGTGACCAGTCCATCCCCAGTCCCTGACCAGTCCATCCCCAGTCCCTGACCAGTGACCAGTCCATCCTCAGTCCCTGACCAGTGACCAGTCCATCCCCAGTCCCTGACCAGTGACCAGTCCATCCCCAGTCCCTGACCAGTGACCAGTACATCCCCAGTCCCTGACCAGTCCATCCCCAGTCCCTGACCAGTGACCAGTCCATCCCCAGTCCCTGACCAGTCCATCCCCAGTCCCTGACCAGTGACCAGTCCATCCCCAGTCCCTGACCAGTGACCAGTACATCCCCAGTCCCTGACCAGTCCATCCCCAGTCCCTGACCAGTGACCAGTCCATCCCCAGTCCCTGACCAGTCCATCCCCAGTCCCTGACCAGTGACCAGTCCATCCCCAGTCCCTGACCAGTGACCAGTCCATCCCCAGTCCCTGACCAGTGACCAGTCCATCCCCAGTCCCTGGCCAGTGACCAGTCCATCCCCAGTCCCTGACTAGTGACCAGTCCATCCCCAGTCCCTGACCAGTGACCAGTCCATCCCCAGTCCCTGACCAGTGACCAGTCCATCCCCAGCCCCTGACCAGTCCATCCCCAGTCCCTGACCAGTGACCAGTCCATCCCCAGTCCCTGACCAGTCCATCCCCAGTCCCTGACCAGTGACCAGTCCATCCCCAGTCCCTGACCAGTGACCAGTCCATCCCCAGTCCCTGACTAGTGACCAGTCCATCCCCAGTCCCTGACCAGTTACCAGTACATCCCCAGTCCCTGACCAGTCCATCCCCAGGCCCTGACCAGTGACCAGTCCATCCCCAGTCCCTGACCAGTGACCAGTTCATCCCCAGTCCCTGACCAGTGACCAGTCCATCCCCAGTCCCTGACCAGTGACCAGTCCATCCCCAGTCCCTGACCAGTCCATCCCCAGTCCCTGACCAGTGACCAGTCCATCCCCAGTCCCTAACCAGTCCATCCCCAGTCCCTGACCAGTGACCAGTCCATCTCCAGTCCCTGACCAGTCCATCCCCAGTCCCTGACCAGTGACCAGTCCATCCCCAGTCCCTGACCAGTCCATCCCCAGTCCCTGACCAGTGACCAGTCCATCTCCAGTCCCTGACCAGTCCATCCCCAGTCCCTGACCAGTGACCAGTCCATCCCCAGTCCCTGACCAGTCCATCCCCAGTCCCTGACCAGTGACCAGTCCATCATCAGTCCCTGACCAGTGACCAGTCCATCCCCAGTCCCTGACCAGTGACCAGTCCATCCCCAGTCCCTGACCAGTCCATCCCCAGTCCCTGACCAGTCCATCCCCAGTCCCTAACCAGTCCATCCCCAGTCCCTGACCAGTGACCAGTCCATCTCCAGTCCCTGACCAGTCCATCCCCAGTCCCTGACCAGTGACCAGTCCATCCCCAGTCCCTGACCAGTCCATCCCCAGTCCCTGACCAGTGACCAGTCCATCATCAGTCCCTGACCAGTGACCAGTCCATCCCCAGTCCCTGACCAGTGACCAGTCCATCCCCAGTCCCTGACCAGTCCATCCCCAGTCCCTGACCAGTCCATCCCCAGTCCCTAACCAGTCCATCCCCAGTCCCTGACCAGTGACCAGTCCATCTCCAGTCCCTGACCAGTCCATCCCCAGTCCCTGACCAGTGACCAGTCCATCCCCAGTCCCTGACCAGTCCATCCCCAGTCCCTGACCAGTGACCAGTCCATCATCAGTCCCTGACCAGTGACCAGTCCATCCCCAGTCCCTGACCAGTGACCAGTCCATCCCCAGTCCCTGACCAGTCCATCCCCAGTCCCTGACCAGTCCATCCCCAGTCCCTAACCAGTCCATCCCCAGTCCCTGACCAGTGACCAGTCCATCTCCAGTCCCTGACCAGTCCATCCCCAGTCCCTGACCAGTGACCAGTCCATCCCCAGTCCCTGACCAGTCCATCCCCAGTCCCTGACCAGTGACCAGTCCATCCCCAGTCCCTGACCAGTCCATCCCCAGTCCCTGACCAGTGACCAGTCCATCATCAGTCCCTGACCAGTGACCAGTCCATCCCCAGTCCCTGACCAGTGACCAGTCCATCCCCAGTCCCTGACCAGTCCATCCCCAGTCCCTGACCAGTCCATCCCCAGTCCCTAACCAGTCCATCCCCAGTCCCTGACCAGTGACCAGTCCATCTCCAGTCCCTGACCAGTCCATCCCCAGTCCCTGACCAGTGACCAGTCCATCCCCAGTCCCTGACCAGTCCATCCCCAGTCCCTGACCAGTGACCAGTCCATCATCAGTCCCTGACCAGTGACCAGTCCATCCCCAGTCCCTGACCAGTGACCAGTCCATCCCCAGTCCCTGACCAGTCCATCCCCAGTCCCTGACCAGTCCATCCCCAGTTCCTGACCAGTCCATCCCCAGTCCCTAGCCAGTCCATCCCCAGTCCCTGACCAGTGACCAGTCCATCTCCAGTCCCTGACCAGTCCATCCCCAGTCCCTGACCAGTGACCAGTCCATCCCCAGTCCCTGACCAGTCCATCCCCAGTCCCTGACCAGTGACCAGTCCATCATCAGTCCCTGACCAGTGACCAGTCCATCCCCAGTCCCTGACCAGTGACCAGTCCATCCCCAGTCCCTGACCAGTGACCAGTCCATCCCCAGTCCCTGACCAGTGACCAGTACATCCCCAGTCCCTGACCAGTGACCAGTCCATCCCCAGTCCCTGACCAGTGACCAGTCCATCCCCAGTCCCTGACCAGTTACCAGTCCATCCCCAGTCCCTGACCAGTGACCAGTACATCCCCAGTCCCTGACCAGTGACCAGTCCATCCCCAGTCCCTGACCAGTCCATCCCCAGTCCCTGACCAGTGACCAGTCCATCCCCAGTCCCTGACCAGTCCATCCCCAGTCCCTGACCAGTGACCAGTCCATCATCAGTCCCTGACCAGTGACCAGTCCATCCCCAGTCCCTGACCAGTGACCAGTCCATCCCCAGTCCCTGACCAGTGACCAGTCCATCCCCAGTCCCTGACCAGTGACCAGTCCATCCCCAGTCCCTGACCAGTGACCAGTCCATCCCCAGTCCCTGACCAGTTACCAGTCCATCCCCAGCCCCTGACCAGTCCATCCCCAGTCCCTGACCAGTGACCAGTCCATCCCCAGTCCCTGACCAGTGACCAGTCCATCCCCAGTCCCTGACTGGCCCTCCGTCCCTGGCAAATCCACCCTCCATCCCTGGTTTATCCATTCCCAGACCATCCCAGTCGGACGGGGTAGCCCACGGTCGGCCATTCGTTTCCCCGTTTCCAAATCCCACCTCACCACCATCCCGCCTCCGCTGACGGCCGGCCATCCGTTTCCCCGTTTCCAAATCCCACCTCACCACCATCCCGCCTCCGCTGACGGCCAGCCATCCGTTGCCCCGTTTCCCATCCCACCTCACCACCATCCCCGCCTCCGCTGACGGCCAGCCATCCGTTGCCCCGTTTCCCATCCCACCTCACCACCATCCCGCCTCCGCTGACGGCCAGCCATCCGTTGCCCCGTTTCCCATCCCACCTCACCACCATCCCCGCCTCCGCTGTCGCCGCGGACACAGCTGGAGACAGTACCGGACCCTCGTATCGCCCGCGGTTCCGCCGGCTGGCTGTCACGCAGCTGGGTCAGCGAAATGGACCGCCACCGTCCGCCGCCCGCCGCCCGCCGCCCGCCGTCCGACGTCCACCTCCCGCCGTCCGCCGCCCGCCGCCCGCCGCCCGCCGCCCGCCTCCACCTCCCGCCGTCCGCCGTCCGCCGTCCACCGTCTACCGTCCGCCGCCCGCCGTCCGCCGCCCGCCACCCGCCGTCCACCTCCCGCCGCTCGACCGAACCAGGAACTGCGATCGTGTCCTGGACAGAGGACAGGTCCGTGTCTGGTGTAACCAACCACATCCTGCAGAGTCGGAGACCGAACCCGCCTGACCGGTGTGATCGGCCGGACAACTTTCCTCTTAATCTCATCTAGGTGTAAGATAAGGTGATATTATCGGCCAGCCATGTCAGCAAGACTCGTCTAAAAGTCGGACTGAGGGGTTCGACTTGGAAAGCATGATAAGCAGCTTGGGATTATATGACATGTAATGCGGAATATCTGTCAATTTCCCTATGATGTTGTGAGCCGGAGCGAGAGCGGACCTCATCAAGATCTGGTAGGGGCGGGACGAGCTTGGTGTCCGGACGGCGGCGATGGCTAAGCAGCGACGCGCGCCACCGAACCAAAAAGTCCCAATCATCATGTCCATTACTGAGCGCACACGGCGCTGACCACGGTGACTTGCTAGGCGGCCGGCGGAGATGGAAGGAGCAGCGACCCCGTCCCTGAGGCCTCCGCTTCTGCTGCTGCTGCTGCTGCTGCTGCTGCTGCTGCTGCTGCTGCTGCTACCCACTGTCACCACCAGAGTACTTGTCACCACCCTGCCACCCCTGCCACCGCTGTCGCCCTGAGCGACCGGCCGGTCACGCCTTGACGCCGTGACGTCACAGCCGGCCGGGCTGGACGCTAGCGACGTCACTAGCGTGCAGCGCGGCGGCTGCGGCCGAGGAACCCGCACACCAGCGCGACCCATTTTCCCAGGGAACGGGGGCCAAAGGCGTGTGCTATTGACACAATTTGCACGGCCTGGCCACTGTGCTCCATTGTTGTGACGAAATAACACGCCGTCTGACACAGAGACCTAGCTGTGGCAGAGCCCGTGGCGGGGCTGCAGGTCGCGGTCGCCGCTGGCTTCGATGGCTCTATGGTGCAGTTACTGGTTCTCTGGCAGAGCCCGTGGCGGGGCTGCAGGTCGCGGTCGCCGCTGGCTTCGATGGCTCTATGGTGGTTACTGGTTCTCTGGCGAAGCCCGTGGCGGGGCTGCAGGTCGCGGTCGCCGCTGGCTTCGATGGCTCTATGGTGGTTACTGGTTCTCTGGCGAAGCCCGTGGCGGGGCTGCAGGTCGCGGTCGCCGCTGGCGAAGCCCGTGGCAGGGCTGCAGGTCGCGGTCGCCGTTGGCTTCGATGGCTCTATGGTGGTTACTGGTTCTCTGGCGAAGCCCGTGGCGGGGCTGCAGGTCGCGGTCGCCGCTGGCGAAGCTTGTGGCAGGGCTGCAGGTCGCGGTCGCCGCTGGCTTCGATGGCTCTATGGTGGTTACTGGTTACCATGTGGGACTCCATGGTTTAGTATTGGTCCGTTGAGATACGTTCCGTGTTGTGGACAGGAAATTTGGCTGATAGACCGTGCAGACTCTTGTCTGTCTCGCTCGTCCCGTACGGAGAGAAACTTGGCACATGCACTTATCGCGTCGACAAGTTTAGTTCACGCGGCGGTCAGCCCATTAATCTGATGGCTGACATCGATGATGATGCTGTTATGAACTAATCCTGAGAAAGTGCTGCGGCTGTGTTATGCTGAGGTTTCTGGTAAATCCACCTGTTGTGTGACGCGCCGGCCGCCTGCGAAAATCAGCCAACTGTCTCCCGATTGATTTCTCTGTCAAATCATTTGTCTCGTAGATTCGCCTGGGTTTTGTAATTTTGACAATCCGTCTTCATTCGCATTTCCTTTTCACATGGTTTCGTGGTTTCTACCACACTAGATTGTGGGTATATTGGGATTTCCCCAGCACATTAACTGACTAACAACTAGAGATGCAAATTGCAAGGCCACGGAGCCGGCGCTAGCGGGCCCAAACTCAGGTCCGGCGGGCCTGAAGCTGTGTCTGAACTCAGGCTTGCCGGTCTCATGCCGGGCTCAGCACAAGTTATCAATTAAAAAAAAAAATCCAATACAAATACAAGTAAATATTGGCAGAAGTCAGAACATACATGCTTAAAGATCATAATAAATTGAAGAAGAAAAATATTTATACAACAGTAAAACACCATCATAACAAATAGCAATGTTACAGCTTCAAAATTAAAAGTGTTAACTAGTACGACCTAGTAAGGAGTGGACACACCAGCGAAACTGAATAAATCAAACTACAGGATCAATTCATGATCAATTCATCAGCTCAGTAACTGCAGCAGTGTGAGACGCGAGTGCAGTCAAACAGAAACAACTACCCCAAATAATATTCCGCTGTCATCACTAGTAACTAGGCGGGGGAAGAGCATACAATATTATATTTAGTCATCCCATTGCCCCAGGTCACCCCAAAATATTTTGTATAACAAATAACAAGTACCTATGGAACAAAACCACCTGCCGTATGCCTATATGATAATACTTACTGTTAATACTATTGTGAATACATATTACCTACTGAACATATTTATTGATGCATATTTACTATTTAGTTCCACATGAGAAAGGACATCTTCAAGTCATATCATTGGTAGTTTTGGTAGTGAACAAATATTGTATTATATGCAATTATAAAGGTGGAAACTGGAAAGACTTCGCCAAACACAAAACAAAAATCATTTTGCTAAGAAATCATCCCAGAATGCAAACCTCTGTCTGGAATCGAATCTGGTTCCACTTCAACTTCCTATCATAATAGCCCCATAATTCCACGTGACACCCTCCCAAACACCACCTTCCAAACCAATTGGGAATAAATTAATCCAGTCATCGAAATTACTAATCTGATCATCGAAATAGCTGAACATGTCACCGAAAATAATTGCAACCAAAAGAGTATCGCCATTCTTTGTGCTCAAGCCTTTATCCTAACCTAACCTAATCCTAACCCTTGGAGCCAGTTTTTTTAAAGAAGTCCATTGGTCGAAATCCTCAATATGTTTTGATGATTTTAAGTCATTTATGGTGATACAGTTAGCATTTAGGTGACAGGATTAACTGTGTGCGCTGTTTTGAGCTCAACGAATTCGCAATTGTCAAATATTCCAGTCGCTATAAACGCGCAGCAGCAGTCAAGTCGCTTTGTTTGTCTGTGCTAGTGGCTAGCTTGGATAGTGAGGCAAAACTGAGGCTACAGAGTAATTTAAAACAGGTTGTATTATTTTATTTTTCTCATTCAATATATGACTGTCACTCCCAATGTTTTTAGTACCTTTGACATACTAAATGTCCAAGAACATTTGCTTTTCCCCATTATCCTGTGAAGTATTTATATTATTTACTAGTCCATGCCAATTACAATTACAACCCAAACATTACATTGTGTGATGTTGAGTGATGAGTGCATACTTATTGCACACTTTTAAGCTGCTCGTCTGGACTTGCATGATCCTATCATGCTTTGTTTATTTTGCGAACCACCAAAGATGAAAGAAGTCTACTCACCTTGACCTGTTCCACTCACCTGTTGAGTCTGTTGTTGATTATTTATCTCTCAAGTTCTGACTTTTGTGGGATTTCTTTACTCCATAGTCCATATATATATATTTCCATTATACATTGGTGTTTCAATGTGGTGTGCAAATGGTGCAAAATGCAAATTGCAAACTATAATTATTCCTGTTAGAAGATTGTAAGGGTAGAATGAAGTATACATGCAGATTGCTGGCTGTCGAGTGCCGGGCCGGGTGGGTGCTGCCACATGTGGCCGGGCTTGATGCCGGCGCGGTGGTCCCAACTCATGCATGAGCGGTGGCGGTGCGGGCCGGTTCCTGTTTTTTTCTTTTAAATAAATGTTTGCATCCCTACTAACAACATATGCTAAGCAACCGAGAAGTCCGAAATAAATACTGCATTGTTATCATAATCGTTATCGTTCAGAGCAGAAAGTACAGGGTGGACCAGAAAAAGTAGGCCGAATTTGTATATCATAAAACTTTATTTTTTGTCAAGGTCGAAAATCGGATGTGACTATATTGACAACGAAATTGCACGACAGATAAACAGCCCATGACGGCACTGGCTGACATACACTAGCCGTCCTGAGTCCTGACCCTTAACATCAGGTGCTCGATATGCGCACCCCGACGCTCCTTCACTAGCGGTATGCGGACGTCCTTGAGGTGCAGAACTGCTCTGTCGATCATGTCCTCAGGGATGTGATCTTCGGTCTCCCCGTATTCACTATCTTTCAAATACCCCCACATGAAAAAGTCTAGCGGGTTGAGATCCGGACTGTAAGGGGCTCATGGGAACGTTGACTTGAGGCTGATGTGCCGTTATTGGAAATGTCTGGGGAGGATTGGGGAGGAGACGACCACCGCGCAGTCGTGAATGGTTCCAGCAAGATGGCGCGACGCCACATACCGCTTGAGAGTCACTCGACTGGGTGCGAAGACATTTTCAATAACAGCACATCAGCCTCAAGTCGACGATCCCATGGGCCCCTTACAGTCCGGATTTCAACTCGCTAGACTTTTTCATATGGGGGTATTTGAAAGATAGAGCTTTATACGGGGAGACCGAAGACGAAGACCGAGCTGAAGGACGCGATCCTCCGTGAAGTGGGCCAACTTCCTGCAGGAACTCTGGCCACTTCACGGATGATGTCGATCTGCTCTGTCTGACCAAGATAGATGATACTACTAGATAGATCTGCTCTGAGACCGAGATAGATCTGCTCTGCTCTGTCGATCATGTCCTCATGAGGACATGATCGACAGAGCAGTTCTGCACCTCAAGGACGTCCGCCTACCGCTAGTGAAGGAGCGTCGGGGTGCGCATATCGAGCACCTGATGTGAGGGGTCAGGACGACTAGTGTATGTCAGCCAGTGCCGTCATGGGCTGTTCTGTCGTGCCATTTTATTGTCAATATAACCACACCCCATTTTGTACTTTATGCCAAAAAATAAAGATTTTATACGATACAAAACTTCGGCCTACTTTGTTCTGGTCCACCCTGTATATACAATATATTGCACACGCAATATATTGTAATACCTGTACACCCACTAAGGGACTAACACAGAAATGAAGACGATAATATGTATTATCATCCATTCCTTGCAAGTTATATGCAGAATGTATTAAATGCATCAGGTATTAAATAAAATTTGCCTGGCTCTATGCATAGGTTTCCATCCCATTGCCGAATGGTCTCTAGCTTGTAGTCGAGCCAAACTTTGAGCCAAACTTTGACACATTGACGGATGCTGCGACATATGCAAAACCGGTCTAAATTCCTGCGCCCTGGAAACAACTCAACCACTTCTTGTGCAAATCCAGAAATTTGAATCTCGCCGCATATTGTGCCTGCATTTCGCGCCCGACAACAGCAGCCATCATTGCACTCTTCACTCTGACTAGACCGGTGTCTAGTGTCGGCGTAACAACCGCCCTGTGCCGGAGAAAGCGTCTCTGGTGGCGGGCTGGCGTGGGGAACTCTGGTCGGCTATCTGCCCCGGGATGTGGGGGTGGGAATGTCTCATTATTTGCACCTCCTCCTCAGGTGGGGAGACGCTGGGCTGGCGTGGGGAACTCTAGTCGGCTATCTTCCCCGGGATGTGGGGGTGGGAATGTCTCATTATTTGCACCTCCTCCTCAGGTGGGGAGACGCTGGGCTGGCGTGGGGAACTCTGGTCGGCTATCTGCCCCGGGATGTGGGGGTGGGAATGTCTCATTATTTGCACCTCCTCCTCAGGTGGGGAGACGCTGGGCTGGCGTGGGGAACTCTAGTCGGCTATCTTCCCCGGGATGTGGGGGTGGGAATGTCTCATTATTTGCACCTCCTCCTCAGGTGGGGAGACGCTGGGCTGGCGTGGGGAACTCTGGTCGGCTATCTGCCCCGGGATGTGGGGGTGGGAATGTCTCATTATCTGCACCTCCTCCTCAGGTGGGGAGACGCTGGGCTGGCGTGGGGAACTCTGGTCGGCTATCTGCCCCGGGATGTGGGGGTGGGAATGTCTCATTATTTGCACCTCCTCCTCAGGTGGGGAGACGCTGGGCTGGCGTGGGGAACTCTGGTCGGCTATCTGCCCCGGGATGTGGGGGTGGGAATGTCTCATTATTTGCACCTCCTCCTCAGGTGGGGAGACGCTGGGCTGGCGTGGGGAACTCTGGTCGGCTATCTGCCCCGGGATGTGGGGGTGGGAATGTCTCATTATTTGCACCTCCTCCTCAGGTGGGGAGACGCTGGGCTGGCGTGGGGAACTCTGGTCGGCTATCTGCCCCGGGATGTGGGGGTGGGAATGTCTCATTATTTGCACCTCCTCCTCAGGTGGGGAGACGCTGGGCTGGCGTGGGGAACTCTAGTCGGCTATCTTCCCCGGGATGTGGGGTGGGAATGTCTCATTATTTGCACCTCCTCCTCAGGTGGGGAGACGCTGGGCTGGCGTGGGGAACTCTGGTCGGCTATCTGCCCCGGGATGTGGGGTGGGAATGTCTCATTATCTGCACCTCCTCCTCAGGTGGGGAGACGCTGGGCTGGCGTGGGGAACTCTGGTCGGCTATCTGCCCCGGGATGTGGGGGTGGGAATGTCTCATTATCTGCACCTCCTCCTCAGGTGGGGAGACGCTGCCGGCCGTCTCGCTATCCGCACTGAGCGGCGTGTGAGGGGAAGTGTCTGGGGGGGGGGGGGGGGGGGAGGGTCTGTAGGTACAGAGACACCTGCTGGCAGCACCGGATGCCGGTGGCAGTTGGTGATGTGTGCCGGTGGCAGTTGGTGATGTGTACCCAGTGTTGATTTTTTCGTTTCATGACCTGGTCCCGGAGAGTACAAATTGCCACAAATTGTACAAATTGCGGTGGAGTAACATTTTCTTGTAAGGAAAATTAAGATTTTGATTTTTGTTTTTACTTGGAAAGTAAAATTCCTGATTTGTAATAGATATTAAATTCTTGTAAGGAAAATGCAATTTTATTTTAACTAATGTCGGTATGATCAGTTGCAAATAGTGAAAATCAGGTGACCGAATAGTACAACGAACTAAGGCGGCTATAAATGTTTCTGAACTCGCGCAATTCTTTCATATTCATATTGTTGATGTGTAAGCGAGATATTTATATTATATGTAAGCTCGGAACCTGAAAAGCCCCGCCGAGGGAAGGTGGGTATTTAGGTAGGATGTTCATTCGCTCAACGTATATGCATGTATGCATGCATTAGAAGAAGAATAAACTTCGACGTGTTGAAAAGAGAGCAAATTTCCAGGACAAAAAAACGAAGAGAGCAAAATTCCTTGGACCCAAAAAGTCCAGAAAACGACCAAAATTCCAAAGCTGTGTGTGCCGATGCCAGTTGGTGATGTGTGCCGGTGGCAGTTGGTGATGTGTGCCGGTGGCAGTTGGTGATGTGTGCCCGCAGCCGTCCTACGACGCGGCACGGTCGGAAAAGTCGACCAGAACGCATTGCACGATCACATAAACTGTTGAATTCACGCTGTAAAAACAGTACATTAAATGCATTTTGCTTGTCGAAAGCCTTTGGGCTTCCAGTAGTCTGCATTTTTGCCAATCCCTCTATACTTTCTCGCTTCTATGTCTTCTACGTGTTATTTTCAATAGGATAGCTTAAAACTTCCCGTAATCTAGTTTCTGTCGACTTGTTCCCGGCAGTGCGGCTCGACGGGCGCGGTGCGGCTCGGCTGCGGGCGGGCCGCGGATCGTGCCGCCGAGCTGGACAGTGGGCCCGAGACATGACCCAGTAACCCTCCGAACTTTCACTGGTCGTCTGCGAGCGGCGTGCACCGAGCCGCGGCTATCTGTCGGTCGGTACCACGCACAGTCTTATCGCAGCCCGGCCCGGCGCGGCGGCCACTGGGCCGTATACGCAATATCACGGAGGCATCACAGGGTGTGTTACCAGTGACAGCTAGAGAGGGCAGAGATCGGGGCCAGACGTGACGTGTGACAAGCCTCAGGATGGAGGCCTGTCACATGTCACGTCACAATACACGTGACAGTGGGACCTGCGTGACGCACTTCATACTGAGACGTGGCTGCAGCATTGACACGATCTGAGCGCGCGTCTTGGCATGACACCTGCATGTGCGACGATCCACGAAGGCTGACCGATCGCGTTGCAACGCTCTGCGTTTACGGTAAGTTGAGCGTACACATTCACACGGCATATCCGTGAGCATATCGGTCAGTAGCCACCGTGTTAATTAAAGTCGCGGGCCGCAGCCAAACGACCGATCGCGAAGGTCACGGTTACAGCCCGGGACCTCCACGTGTGATACCAGCGGTGAATCACACCCTATCAGGTGGGGAATCACGTTACATCATGGATTGCAGGCGCGCATTGGAGCGCCGCTATCCGCGTCACTGCTGCTGTTGTTACGATGTTGCATGGCCGCTGCAGCGGTGACTCGCGATTGCAACTGTGACGTGCGACTGTGCAACCGCACGGCGGCGGGGCCGGCCGGCTGCACGCTCGGACCACGTCGTGACGTTTCCCTCCGATTCACAACTCGGCTGGTTCGAAACGATGAAGGTTGATGTGGAGACAAAGGCTGGCACGGCGGAAAGTGTGTAGGTGTTGAGTTCTGATCTCACGCTGGGGCCGTGTGGGACTGTTGAGGGGAAGTTTCGCAGATGAGCTGTGGTGGTGGTTATTTCCCGCTGTTGAGTCCGTGTGGTAAATTCCCGCTGTGCTGTTCTATCGGTCTGAATTGACAATGACTTTATAACGCCGAGGGTTCACCATAAGAGCGGTGAGGTGTCAAAGTGGTGAGAACTGGAAGTTCTCAGAAGATGCTATAATCATGCACAATTGCTTCCATGCTACTATTCGTGAAATCACCCACCACTTCGCCACTCGTGATACCATAAAGCGTGTGAATTCAATCCCATTTGCGGCTGACAAAGAACCTCGATAAACGCCTATCTTCGTGTAGTCTGCAGTTCCACAGTGAGGCCATGGCGTCCTTCCGCTCCACGCCATGACAGCAGTCGATCCCTGCAGTCTCTGTCGACCTTGACAGTGGCACCGTCTTTGTTAGCCGACCGATTGGGAGGCGGACCTGATATTACATCCTCCTTACACCCAGACGGACCCGTCAATGCAGCGAATCCGCGTGGTGATGGGGGCAGCTTAATACGGCGAACGCTGGAAGTGTCCGTGGTTGCTGTCGCGGGACATTGTTCTCGGAACAGGTCCCTGCTCAAGACGCTACCGTCTGAGAGGCAGGTCCCTGGTCAAGACGCTACCGTCTGAGAGGCAGGTCCCTGGTCAAGACGCTACCTACCGTCTGAGAGACAGGTCCCTGCTCAAGACGCTACCGTCTGAGAGGCAGGTCCCTGGTCAAGACGCTACCGTCTGAGAGGCAGGTCCCTGGTCAAGACTCTACCTACCGTCTGAGAGGCAGGTCCCTGGTCAAGACTCTACCTACCGTCTGAGAGATAGGTCTCTGCTCAAGACGCTACCGTCTGAGAGGCAGGTCCCTGGTCAAGACGCTACCTACCGTCTGAGAGACAGGTCCCTGCTCAAGACGCTACCGTCTGAGAGGCAGGTCCCTGGTCAAGACGCTACCGTCTGAGAGGCAGGTCCCTGGTCAAGACTCTACCTACCGTCTGAGAGGCAGGTCCCTGGTCAAGACTCTACCTACCGTCTGAGAGATAGGTCTCTGCTCAAGACGCTACCGTCTGAGAGGCAGGTCCCTGGTCAAGACTCTACCTACCGTCTGAGAGATAGGTCTCTGCTCAAGACGCTACCGTCTGAGAGGCAGGTCCCTGGTCAAGACTCTACCTACCGTCTGAGAGGCAGGTCCCTGGTCAAGACGCTACCTACCGTCTGAGAGACAGGTCCCTGGTCAAGACGCTACTTACCGTCTGAGAGGCAGGTCCCTGGTCAAGACGCTACCGTCTGAGAGGCAGATCCCTGGTCAAGACGCTACCGTCTGAGAGACAGGTCCCTGGTCAAGACGCTACCTACCATCTGAGAGGCAGGTCCCTGGTCAAGACGCTACTTACCGTCTGATAGACTGGTCCCTGCTCAAGACGCTACCGTCTGAGAGACAGGTCCCTGGTCAAGACGCTACCTACCGTCTGAGAGACAGGTCCCTGGTCAAGACGCTACCGTCTGAGAGACAGGTCCCTGGTCAAGACGCTACCGTCTGAGAGGCAGGTCCCTGGTCAAGACGCTACCTACCGTCTGAGAGACAGGTCCCTGGTCAAGACGCTACCGTCTGAGAGACAGGTCCCTGGTCAAGACGCTACCTACCGTCTGAGAGACAGGTCCCTGGTCAAGACGCTACCTACCGTCTGAGAGACAGGTCCCTGGTCAAGACGCTACCGTCTGAGAGGCAGGTCCCTGGTCAAGACGCTACCGTCTGAGAGGCAGGTCCCTGGTCAAGACGCTACCGTCTGAGAGGCAGGTCCCTGGTCAAGACGCTACCGTCTGAGAGACAGGTCCCTGGTCAAGACGCTACCGTCTGAGAGGCAGGTCCCTGGTCAAGACGCTACCGTCTGAGAGGCAGGTCCCTGGTCAAGACGCTACCTACCGTCTGAGAGACAGGTCCCTGGTCAAGACGCTACCGTCTGAGAGGCAGGTCCCTGGTCAAGACGCTACCGTCTGAGAGGGCTGGCTTGCAGGCGGTAAGCTGACATCGGGTGGTGATGTGAGAGAGGTGAGCTCGTGGGTGATGTGAGAGAGGTGAGCTGAGATCAGGCAGTGCGCTGTGAGCGGTGAGCGATGAGCGGTGAGCGGTGAGCGGTGAGCGGTGAGCTGGTGAGCGGTGAGCGGTGAGCGGTGAGCTGGTGAGCTGGTGAGCGGTGAGCTAACGGCCGTTGAGCCGAGCGGGCGATGAGAGGACGGTGAGCTGAGATCAGGCAGTGAGCTGTGAGCGGTGAGCGGTGAGTGGTGAGCGGTGAGCGGTGAGCCGTGAGGGTGAGGGTGAGCTGGTGAGCGGTGAGCGGTGAGCTAACGGCCGTTGAGCCGAGCGGGCGATGAGAGGACGGTGGGCTGAGCTCAGGCGGTGAGCTGAGCTCAGACGGTGAGCTGAGCTCAGGCGGTGAGCTGTGAGCTGAGATGGACCACCGACTGGTGAGCGGGTAGTCAGCTGATAGCGGGTGCGGTGAGTGGTGAGCCGCCCCAGGCACAGTGATACTATGAAGTGCACTGCGCGCCGGCTCTCCCCGATGGCAGAGGAGCCGGCGACCCGGTCACACCGTTATCTGCTCGTGCAGACGGTACCAGGAGCGGTACCAGGAGCGGCCGAGACCTGCTGCTGAGCCGAGCCGGACGGCCGACCGGCCACGCAGCCACAGTTATTAACGGTCATACGACCTCAGTTATCGCGTAATACAGCCTCAACATGGACGTAACCACCACTGGGCACACTGGGTACACTGTACACAGTACAATTCAAAACCCCAAATTTTACTGGGTACTGTACCCAATAAAAATTGAAGACTCCAACTTGCATTTATTTAGTTTCAAATGTGCCGGGAAGTCAATAGGGATACAAAAGTGAAAACAAAAGTATTTTCTTCAAATGTAAAAAAATAATATCAAGAAAACCTTTAAATTTAGTAACAACCAAACGTAGGTGCGTTCACTTGGCATTGATATATAATGTGCAGGATTGCACAAATGCAAAGACTGTTATTGATTAAGATAGGGAAACAGGCTATGCATAAATAACTGCATAACCTTATGTTATTGCAAATCTACCTCCGCAGTAGGTTGTTATTGGTTACCTTATACCTGGGACTACCTACATACCCATCACTCATTAGGCCAATCTATATATCTCATAAAGAGGCTATTGATTTTGTATGGCCTCAAACTACCAATGTGTTCTGGCAAGGCCCCTCTCTAGGCCGAAGGCGTCCCTCCGGGCCATTGAGTCATTCCACGAGCATTCATTCGAGTGTCATTACATTGCCCCTCCCTTTGACGCCAATGACGTCCTTACCGGGCAATAGGCGCCCATGGGCGCAGCCGCCTCTAGGCTCTACGTGCGGTACGGATGGTCCGTACCATTTTTGGCCGGCGCTGAAGGCCAGCTCCCCCAAACGTTAAGGGAAATATTCACATGTTCCTACACAAATGAAGTTTTCACTTGAAATCGACAGACGAGACCAGACTATATTGTAAATTGATCACATTTTGCATATAAACATTCCTGCTGAAAACCATTACAATTAAAAATTAGGTTTCAGTTACTACACAACTCCGCTTCAGTGGCTACCGATTATACACTACAGTCTCAGTTACCACGCAGTTTTGTCTCGGTAAAAATCGACTACAGTCGCAGCTACCACTGGCCACACAATCTCAGTTACCACTCACCACCAACAATACAGTCTTTAATCTGTATCACTCAATAAAGTTTTAGTTACCACGCAATACAGCCTCAGTTACCTTGGTTCGCTCACCCTTCAGTTGCCAACGATCGTCCAAACTCCGTTACCACACAATACCAGGCCAGTTACCATCAGCCGGTGGTATCGGCCGAGTCATGTGCCGCCACGCCACCTGCCTTTTATGGTCAGTAGCCGACTTTTACGGAGCGTTGTGCACGAAGTAATCCGATCGCTGGCTCCACGGGCCGCAGAACTTCATGGCACTGCCCTGTACTGAGCACGTGGTGCCAGGGAGAAGACCCGTTCGTTCTCACTCGGCGAGGATTGCTGGGGATGATTTAATGATGGCGCGGTCAGTTTTATTAGTCTTATTTCGCGATAGTGGTCATGCAAGGACGTGAAGGACGTGAAGGACGTGAAGGACGTGAAGGACGTGAAGGACGTGAAGGACGTGAAGGACGAGAAGGACGAGAAGGACGTGAAGGACGTGAAGGACGAGAAGGACGTGAAGGACGTGAAGGACGTGCAGGACGTGACAATATGCATGACATGAACGCCATGTTTAGAAAGCAATTTTAAGACTTAGCACGAAGCTAAATCTTGATGACACTATAAGCGGGAATAAAATCGTGGCAGGCAATGTATGTACTGTAGTAGTTCTGCTGTCAGAATCTGCACGGCAGTCAGGGTAACGTGGTAATATTTATAACGACTCACTGTCTAGTCTCGTTTACATGGATCAATTGCCGACGTGACATATACCACAACATTTTAGTTACATACAATATAAACATGAATCCATGATACATGAAGTGTTTAAAGCTTAACGAATAAAACAATGAAAAATGAAGAAAAAAAAAACAGTTTTGTGGCAGCATGTTCTAAGTATCTTCGATGTCCTCTCTCCCTGCATGTCCTTTGGACATTGGCCGAAGGGGGCATAACCTTGCGGTGAAGGGTTCACGCCGCTACTTCGAGACGAACTTATCCGCAATCCAACCAGGAAACACGTTATCACCCGACCACATCCCGCTGTCACAGAACACGTTATCACCCGACCACATCCCGCTGTCAGAGAACACGTTATCACCCGACCACATCCCGCTGTCAGAGAACACGTTATCACCCGACCACATCCCGCTGTCACAGAACACGTTATCACCCGACCACATCCCGCTGTCACAAAACACGTTATCACTCGACCACATCCCGCTGTCAGAGAACACGTTATCACCCGACCACATCCCGCTGTCACAGAACACGTTATCACCCGACCACATCCCGCTGTCAGAGAACACGTTATCACCCGACCACATCCCGCTGTCAGAGTACACGTTATCACCCGACCACATCCCGCTGTCACAGAACACGTTATCACCCGACCACATCCCGCTGTCAGAGAACACGTTATCACCCGACCACATCCCGCTGTCACAGAACACGTTATCACCCGACCACATCCCGCTGTCAGAGAACACGTTATCACCCGACCACATCCCGCTGTCACAGAACACGTTATCACCCGACCACATCCCGCTGTCACAGAACACGTTATCACCCGACCACATCCCGCTGTCAGAGAACACGTTATCACCCGACCACATCCCGCTGTCAGAGAACACGTTATCACCCGACCACATCCCGCTGTCACAGAACACGTTATCACCCGACCACATCCCGCTGTCAGAGAACACGTTATCACCCGACCACATCCCGCTGTCAGAGTACACGTTATCACCCGACCACATCCCGTTGTCAGAGAACGGTAAGCGGCGTGCAGTGTGCGCGGAAATGCCACAGTGCGGCCGCCCCCGTCCATATGTATGTCCAACGAACCACATTGCACCGCCACAGGCGGATATACGCGCTGATTTAACGAGACTGGCATTTTGTAGTCCCGTTTCGCGCCCTGAATGGGATGACAAATGCAGATGAGATGTAAATTCACAGCCGGAAATTATTGTCTGTCTGGGTTGCCTCATGACGCCTTTGAAGCGAGGCTTCATTTGGTCGTGGTCCGGAGACTGGCGCCTTTGAAGAGGAGCTTCATTTGGTCGTGGTCCGGGGACTGGCGCCTTTGAAGAGGAGCTTCATTTGGTCGTGGTCCGGGGACTGGCGCCTTTGAAGAGGAGCTTCATTTGGTCGTGGTCCGGGGACTGGCGCCTTTGAAGAGGAGCTTCATTTGGTCGTGGTCCGGGGACTGGCGCCTTTGAAGAGGAGCTTCATTTGGTCGTGGTCCGGGGACTGGCGCCTTTGAAGAGGAGCTTCATTTGGTCGTGGTCCGGGGACTGGCGCCTTTGAAGAGGAGCTTCATTTGGTCGTGGTCCGGGGACTGGCGCCTTTGAAGAGGAGCTTCATTTGGTCGTGGTCCGGGGACTGGCGCCTTTGAAGAGGAGCTTCATTTGGTCGTGGTCCGGGGACTGGCGCCTTTGAAGAGGAGCTTCATTTGGTCGTGGTCCGGGGACTGGCGCCTTTGAAGAGGAGCTTCATTTGGTCGTGGTCCGGGGACTGGCGCCTTTGAAGAGGAGCTTCATTTGGTCGTGCAGTACGGAGAGTTGACATGGTGCATGTGATATCGTCAGTTGGACTGCTTTGAAGGGCCAAGCACAGATGCTGCCCTGATGCTAATGTTCGTCATCGTTCGTGTATAGCCTATCCACTGTCATCATGACGAGCATCCCCGAGTTTGACATCCTGCAAATTCGAAACGGCTATGTTGTGGTGCAGTAAGTCGTTTGTCTTTGTTAGGGGATTACCAAAAATGAACTGGGCGGATAGACGAACGTCCGTGACCGTGTGTTTTTGTGTCGTCCATCCTCCATGTGGCACGCGACATTGTGTCACGTCACGCGACATTGTGTCACGTCACGCGACATTGTCACGTCACGTGACATTGTGTCACGTCACGCGACACTGTCACGTCACGCGACATTGTGTCACGTCACGCGACATTGTCACGTCACGCAACATTGTGTCACGTCACGCGACACTGTGTCACGTCACGCGACACTGTCACGTCACGCGACACTGTGTCACGTCACGCGGCATTGTGTCACGTGACATCCTCCATGTGTCACGCCGCGACATTGAGGGAGGATTTCCCGATGTGCCACGACCACAAGTCCAGCATTGTGTGTCTATTATTATCACAATCCGTCCGCCAATCCACCCACAACCTCGTACCCATCCCAGATCAGCGCCATTCAGCACCTACCACGCCCCTCTCTAACGCACCTCTCTGCTCTCTCACCAGATGACAGCAGCAGCAGCAGCGGCGGTAGCGCTCAGCAGCCCGGGGGCGCTGCAGCAGCAGCTGCACCAGGCGCAGCGCGCGCTGAAGCGCACCCGGCAGCACCTCCAGCTACAGGAGACGCGCAGTCGGCAACTGGTCAGCGCCTGTGCCGCTAAGCTGCGCGAGCGCCAGGCTGAGACGGAGCGAGCTGTGGCGCTGAAGGAGCGGCAGTTCCAGCGGATCCTGCAGCAACTCACGGTGCTGCAGAGTCGTATGCAGCGCGAGCAGAAGCAGATTACGGCGCGGCTGGCCGACCAGGAGCAGCGCGCGCAGCAGCAGGCGCGCGAGCTGGAGCGCCAACGCCGCGCTAACCGCCGCCTGCTGGGGCAAAGTGCACAGGCTGTCGCAGCCATGCGCGCGCTGTGGAGCGAAGCCCCGACCAGCGGTATCAGCGACTGCGATGAGGGAGACGAGGTGGCGGCGAAGGTGGCGCGGAGGGTCGAGGGTGTCGCCTATTGTTACAGCCATCCCCGTCCCAGAACCCGCCACGGTGGCCGCGCCAGCCTCGCCCACCGCTCCCGCTTCCCCCATCGCCCCTGCCTCTCCCACTGCCTCTCCCAATGCCGGTCCGAAGAGCGGGGGCGGCTCTCCGCCTGCCGAGCGCGGCATCATCCGCACCCCGGGTGAACCGCGGCCGACACTGCACAAGACAGTCACCTTCTCTCTCCAGGACAAGGAGAACGTTCCGGAAGCGGTGGCACGTCAGCAGGTGCGGCCTGTGCGACCTCTGCAGTCTCGGCCACGGCCTCCACCCTCCTCTCTCCTGCAGCCGTGCATCATCTCTCCCCCGAGCGTCAATATCAACGGCACGACGTACGGCGGCCAGCCGTCCATTGTTGACACTATCAGCCAGCTTCTGGGCGCCGATCTCGAGTGGCCGGTGGTCCGCCGGCCCACGCTCGTGCCCAAGAAGCTCTCTGTGATCCCCGAGGGCAACGAGTCGTGCCGTGATGAGCTTAGCGAGCCAGAGTATGAGAACGTGCGTGTGGAGACGCTGGGTCAGGATGCAGAGAAGGGAGATGGTTCGAAAGACGGTGGAAAAGGTGGGAAGACGGAGAGTGGAGGTGGAAAGGAGGCCCTGGATAACGATGATGTTCAGAGCAACAACTATCGCAACGTGCCGCGATCCAGGTCCAACATCAACCTCATCATGAGCGAGAGTGAGGGCGTTCAGATCAAGGACAACTTCGAAGAGTTCAAGTTCGATGACGACATGGCGAGCAGCGTCTGTTCAGAGTCGGCCAGCGAGCGCAGCGCCGACAACGGCAACGAGGATAAACACAGTTTGGATCGCCGCGCAGGAGATGGCGCTGAGTCCGAGCAGACAGATGCACAAGTGGTCATCAACGGGAACTATGAGAAGTTTCTCGAGCTGTCCGGCCTCAGTCAGAAGGCGCTCGCCATCCCTATGAACAGGTTCACCAGCCATCGTCTGATGCAGAGGGGGAAGGATGGCAAGCACCGGCAGCGCATTCGCCTGATGTTTGACGGCACGACCATCGAAGAGGGATCGCCCACGGCCTGCGTTCGTTACTACTCAGAACAGTTATAGCGCGCGCCGTCACACGCCTGTCGTCTGTCACCAACACCTGTCACACTTGTCACACTTGTCACACCTGTCACACCTGTCACACCCGGCAGACACTGTCAGTCTCTCTGTAGGAGAGGATATCACGCAGTGTGTGCAGAAACTGAGTGGGTATGAGGGTCTCTCTGGGACTGGGCTCTCATCTGCCGGTGGTCAGACCGGACTCAAGTCCCTATAGGCCTGTGTGGGTGCGCGCATTGCCAGACAGTTGGTCTAGTTATCCTAGTGAGACGCACACCTACCCTTAGCCGAGTCGACACTGGCGGCTCTCCGCTACTCGGTAATATGTGTAATATGTATTATGTAGCCAGGTGGTCTCCGAGTGGTTATTGTGGCGCTGGGTTCCTAGAATTTGAGTCGTTTAGAGTGCGTAGTCGCATTGTTTGATACTCGGACGGAACTTCGTGGCAGAAAGCACAGCCAGTCCACGAAGACGCGAGTATCGGTTGTTATGTGTATATGTCTCTGCCCTGCTGCCTGCCCAATATGCATATGCATTGTAAATATAGAACGAAACACTGCATTCAATAGTTTGTAAGGTTCGGCTGTATGGAACCCACACTGATGCTTAGATCTAGCCTAGCTTCTAGAGCTAGCTGGTTACCTGAAATATAAATTAGAAAAAAGTAGCAAACCGGACCGCATGCAAGTGCTGCAGGTATAGAAGGCTGGTGCGAGTGACGCCTACAGGCAATATAATGTCGTGTAAGTCACGTGCATACAGCCTGGCACAGCCGCACAGACACAAACTTCACATCTGCACCCCACCTGTATGTCTGTCTGCGCAGAGATACTGCCTGCACAAAGGCGATATCGACCCAGCTGCACTGTGCACAGTCTGGCCCGGCGTTTGCGAAAGCGATCGGAGGTGGTTCCAGATTTGTTACCTGACCTTCAAAACGTTGACATGTTTGGTCAAAACGAACTTCACCTCCAATATGCAAAATGTATTCAACGAATCCTACTTTGACGTATTTAACTCGGTTATGCACTTGTTGTGCTAACGCACCTCTCGAATTAGTGTCCATGCAATGGCGATGGGGGTGTGGCGCTATCGATCAGTTAAACATAGCTCCATGCTTAGCGCATCTTGATCGAGAAAGTGTTATCACAATGTCAAGATTCTGCAGAAAGTGTGGGCGGTCTAGAGGTCGGCATATGGCGGCTATGACATTGTTGGGCTTGTAATGTTTGACAGCATCAATATACTTTGTAAACCTATATGACTTACTGATAAACCCAACACCACAGTGCGACAAGCGGTTAAGAACAGGTAACGATGACCAGTCAAATTGATTTAACAGTATTATGATACGGTAAGCGAATGAAGTGGTGACAGCGCCACCTACTTTTGCCAGGTGGCAACTACGGTCCTACATCCTACGAAGATCTTGACTATCAGCACCACCTCCCGGAGAGAAGCCCAATTACGAATAGATGGCAGCACATGGCAGCACAGCACAGTTATGAAAGCAAAGACGACATCCTAACAGCGTGGAAACTTACTCTTCGGCGTCGAACAAATGCAAATTTAGCAAACTGTGTCGCCCGTGTTTCTATTGGTTGCAGGGGCGTCGCAGAGCATTTTTGAGTGGGGGGGGGGGGGGGGGGGGGGGTCGGCTGAATGACGAAAAAAATGTACACACATTTTTGTTTGCGTGTGTTTAATCCTTGGCAGCATTTGGTATGTGTATTTGCATGTTATAGTAGGTACTTGTTATTTAGCGCCGTCAAGCGGCGCGAATTTTTAACCGGTTTTCTTGATAAAACCCATACATATAGGCGAGGGGCCATGTATAGGATAAGAAGTTAAAAATGCTATAAATTAAATTCAGCGTTACGAGGAACCGATACTACGATGACGATGGTTTCGTTATAATGATGGCCACCGATATGATGCCCGCGAAAAGTTAAATTTTAGGTCGTGGAAAAACGACATTTAATATTGGAACCAGACCGTGAGTGGAGCCAAGCCTCAGGGAACCCCTTTTCCTGGTTACACATCTCGGTATGATGAAAAATATTGAAATGAAGGTAGTTTTTCATATACTCGGATAGTAAATCACGATGGTCGGTGGCAGTCAGCACTCAATAGTACATATGATAATAATAACTGTATACATACAGGGTGTCCCAGAATTACCCGATCGTCTATTTTAAAGCGAATATCGCTACTGCACTGTACCCGCCGAAGCTACGGTTGTCAAACTTTTATGAAATACCCCTCAGCAGTCGACCTTGAACGCTACACCCTCCCGAGGTCCGGTCGTGACCCGGGTCAAGGGTGCTAGGTGAGGTCAGCGGCGGGCGGTTGTTTTCGTTTTGCGCCCAAGCGCTAAACCAGCAACTATGGGCAAGGAGTACAGCCCCTGGGTTCCGCAACTGAGCTGTTGGCATGGTTTTTGCTAGACAGCCTCAAAACAGTGTGTGCAAGCAGTTGGATAGCAGTCGTACCCAGGCTTTACCAGTGGTTGAGACGTGCAAAAGGCGGGAGACGATCTGGTCAGGAAGCCCCGGTCGCGGCCGAAAACCAAGCCCTGCACCCGGTCGCCAAGAGAGTGATCGCGATGGCGGGCTAGCAAGCGCCACCAATCCACGCGCAAGCTGGCCCACCGCCTAACCAGGGCTGGCTACAGCACATCCAAGTCATCTGTGCATTGCTATCTCCACGAAAACTTAGGATTGCAGGCCTTCAAGCAGCAAAAAAGGCCGAAAATGAACGAGAAGCAGCGCATGCACCCGCCTCAAGTTCTCCAGAGACCACAAAAACTGGCTCGAAAGCGATTGGAATCGCGTAATGTGGTCCGATGAGTCCCAATTTGAACTTTTCCCCCCCCCCTAATCGACAAAACCGACCGTGTGTGGGCGTCAGACGGTGCCGACGTTCCCGCGGTTGAAACAGTCAAAACACCCACAAAAATGTGCAAGTGTGGGGAATGATGAGCCAATGTGCTCTTTCTGAGCTGTACATTACGTGGTTCCCTAAAACCCACCATAAATGGAAAATACTACCCCGCGACAAAATTCTGTCAAAAGAAGGACTTGATGCCTTGAACCGGACGGCACAGACGGGTCGGTTTTGGAGAGAAAGTTGGTGGAAAATCAGGATCAAGCCATCTTCGTGCAGGACGGTGCGCCCCTTCATACGTCCGAAGCAACTCAAAAGTGGTGCAGACATAATTGTCCTGGATTTTGGGAGAAACGCATATGACCTGGAAATAGTCCGGACTTGAATCTAATTGAAAATCTCTAGAGCATCATGCAACAAAATATTGATTAAGAGAAACCTGCCACCAGCATCAGTGGACTTGTCCCACAGCTGAAGCGGGCGTGGGCTAGCATTTCTCCGGATGTGCTGGCGAGTCTAGCTGCCGAAATACCAAACCGAATGCGTCATTGCATTGCTGCTAAAACGTGGCTATGTTGGTAAATAAAGACAAAAAGGTGGCATTGTCTTCTCCTTTGTTTGAGACGTCAATGAGCAATGTTCGGGTAATTCTGGGACATAGGCGTACCCAAGGGGGAGGACGGGGCAATTGTCATTGCCCCCCCCCCGCCCCCTGAAAGTCCACACGTGCCCACTTT
>JAXIVJ010008236.1:0-7500 GCA_036785665.1 Chirona hameri
AGACAGACAGACAGACAGACAGACAGACAGACAGACAGACAGACAGACAGACAGACAGACAGACAGACAGACAGACAGACAGACAGACAGACAGACAGACAGACAGACAGACAGACAGACAGACAGACAGACAGACAGACAGACAGACAGACAGACAGACAGACAGACAGACAGACAGACAGACAGACAGACAGACAGACAGACAGACAGACAGACAGACAGACAGACAGACAGACAGACAGACAGACAGACAGACAGACAGACAGACAGACAGACAGACAGACAGACAGACAGACAGACAGACAGACAGACAGACAGACAGACAGACAGACAGACAGACAGACAGACAGACAGACAGACAGACAGACAGACAGACAGACAGACAGACAGACAGACAGACAGACAGACAGACAGACAGACAGACAGACAGACAGACAGACAGACAGACAGACAGACAGACAGACAGACAGACAGACAGACAGACAGACAGACAGACAGACAGACAGACAGACAGACAGACAGACAGACAGACAGACAGACAGACAGACAGACAGACAGACAGACAGACAGACAGACAGACAGACAGACAGACAGACAGACAGACAGACAGACAGACAGACAGACAGACAGACAGACAGACAGACAGACAGACAGACAGACAGACAGACAGACAGACAGACAGACAGACAGACAGACACAGACAGACAGACAGACAGACAGACAGACAGACAGACAGACAGACAGACAGACAGACAGACAGACACAGACAGACAGACAGACAGACAGACAGACAGACAGACAGACAGACAGACACAGACAGACAGACAGACAGACAGACAGACACAGACACAGACACAGACACAGACACAGACACAGACACAGACACAGACAGACACAGACACAGACACAGACAGACAGACACAGACACAGACACAGACACAGACACAGACACAGACACAGACACAGACACAGACACAGACACAGACACAGACACAGACACAGACACAGACACAGACACAGACACAGACACAGACACAGACACAGACACAGACACAGACACAGACACAGACACAGACACAGACACAGACACAGACACAGACACAGACACAGACACAGACACAGACACAGACACAGACACAGACACAGACACAGACACAGACACAGACACAGACACAGACACAGACACAGACACAGACACAGACACAGACACAGACACAGACACAGACACAGACACAGACACAGACACAGACACAGACACAGACACAGACACAGACACAGACACAGACACAGACACAGACACAGACACAGACACAGACACAGACACAGACACAGACACAGACACAGACACAGACACAGACACAGACACAGACACAGACACAGACACAGACACAGACACAGACACAGACACAGACACAGACACAGACACAGACACAGACACAGACACAGACACAGACACAGACACAGACACAGACACAGACACAGACACAGACACAGACACAGACACAGACACAGACACAGACACAGACACAGACACAGACACAGACACAGACACAGACACAGACACAGACACAGACACAGACACAGACACAGACACAGACACAGACACAGACACAGACACAGACACAGACACAGACACAGACACAGACACAGACACAGACACAGACACAGACACAGACACAGACACAGACACAGACACAGACACAGACACAGACACAGACACAGACACAGACACAGACACAGACACAGACACAGACACAGACACAGACACAGACACAGACACAGACACAGACACAGACACAGACACAGACACAGACACAGACACAGACACAGACACAGACACAGACACAGACACAGACACAGACACAGACACAGACACAGACACAGACACAGACACAGACACAGACACAGACACAGACACAGACACAGACACAGACACAGACACAGACACAGACACAGACACAGACACAGACACAGACACAGACACAGACACAGACACAGACACAGACACAGACACAGACACAGACACAGACACAGACACAGACACAGACACAGACACAGACACAGACACAGACACAGACACAGACACAGACACAGACACAGACACAGACACAGACACAGACACAGACAGACACAGACACAGACACAGACACAGACACAGACACAGACACAGACACAGACACAGACACAGACACAGACACAGACACAGACACAGACACAGACACAGACACAGACACAGACACAGACACAGACACAGACACAGACACAGACACAGACACAGACACAGACACAGACACAGACACAGACACAGACACAGACACAGACACAGACACAGACACAGACACAGACACAGACACAGACACAGACACAGACACAGACACAGACACAGACACAGACACAGACACAGACACAGACACAGACACAGACACAGACACAGACACAGACACAGACACAGACACAGACACAGACACAGACACAGACACAGACACAGACACAGACACAGACACAGACACAGACACAGACACAGACACAGACACAGACACAGACACAGACACAGACACAGACACAGACACAGACACAGACACAGACACAGACACAGACACAGACACAGACACAGACACAGACACAGACACAGACACAGACACAGACACAGACACAGACACAGACACAGACACAGACACAGACACAGACACAGACACAGACACAGACACAGACACAGACACAGACACAGACACAGACACAGACACAGACACAGACACAGACACAGACACAGACACAGACACAGACACAGACACAGACACAGACACAGACACAGACACAGACACAGACACAGACACAGACACAGACACAGACACAGACACAGACACAGACACAGACACAGACACAGACACAGACACAGACACAGACACAGACACAGACACAGACACAGACACAGACACAGACACAGACACAGACACAGACACAGACACAGACACAGACACAGACACAGACACAGACACAGACACAGACACAGACACAGACACAGACACAGACACAGACACAGACACAGACACAGACACAGACACAGACACAGACACAGACACAGACACAGACACAGACACAGACACAGACACAGACACAGACACAGACACAGACACAGACACAGACACAGACACAGACACAGACACAGACACAGACACAGACACAGACACAGACACAGACACAGACACAGACACAGACACAGACACAGACACAGACACAGACACAGACACAGACACAGACACAGACACAGACACAGACACAGACACAGACACAGACACAGACAGACACAGACACAGACACAGACACAGACACAGACACAGACACAGACACAGACACAGACACAGACACAGACACAGACACAGACACAGACACAGACACAGACACAGACACAGACACAGACACAGACACAGACACAGACACAGACACAGACACAGACACAGACACAGACACAGACACAGACACAGACACAGACACAGACACAGACACAGACACAGACACAGACACAGACACAGACACAGACACAGACACAGACACAGACACAGACACAGACACAGACACAGACACAGACACAGACACAGACACAGACACAGACACAGACACAGACACAGACACAGACACAGACACAGACACAGACACAGACACAGACACAGACACAGACACAGACACAGACACAGACACAGACACAGACACAGACACAGACACAGACACAGACACAGACACAGACACAGACACAGACACAGACACAGACACAGACACAGACACAGACACAGACACAGACACAGACACAGACACAGACACAGACACAGACACAGACACAGACACAGACACAGACACAGACACAGACACAGACACAGACACAGACACAGACACAGACACAGACACAGACACAGACACAGACACAGACACAGACACAGACACAGACACAGACACACAGACACAGACACAGACACAGACACAGACACAGACACAGACACAGACACAGACACAGACACAGACACAGACACAGACACAGACACAGACACAGACACAGACACAGACACAGACACAGACACAGACCAGACACAGACACAGACACAGACACAGACACAGACACAGACACAGACACAGACACAGACACAGACACAGACACAGACACAGACACAGACACAGACACAGACACAGACACAGACACAGACACAGACACAGACACAGACACAGACACAGACACAGACCAGACACAGACACAGACACAGACACAGACACAGACACAGACACAGACACAGACACAGACACAGACACAGACACAGACACAGACACAGACACAGACACAGACACAGACACAGACACAGACACAGACACAGACACAGACACAGACACAGACACAGACACAGACACAGACACAGACACAGACACAGACACAGACACAGACACAGACACAGACACAGACACAGACACAGACACAGACACAGACACAGACACAGACACAGACACAGACACAGACACAGACACAGACACAGACACAGACACAGACACAGACACAGACACAGACACAGACACAGACACAGACACAGACACAGACACAGACACAGACACAGACACAGACACAGACACAGACACAGACACAGACACAGACACAGACACAGACACAGACACAGACACAGACACAGACACAGACACAGACACAGACACAGACACAGACACAGACACAGACACAGACACAGACACAGACACAGACACAGACACAGACACAGACACAGACACAGACACAGACACAGACACAGACACAGACACAGACACAGACACAGACACAGACACAGACACAGACACAGACACAGACACAGACACAGACACAGACACAGACACAGACACAGACACAGACACAGACACAGACACAGACACAGACACAGACACAGACACAGACACAGACACAGACACAGACACAGACACAGACACAGACACAGACACAGACACAGACACAGACACAGACACAGACACAGACACAGACACAGACACAGACACAGACACAGACACAGACACAGACACAGACACAGACACAGACACAGACACAGACACAGACACAGACACAGACACAGACACAGACACAGACACAGACACAGACACAGACACAGACACAGACACAGACACAGACACAGACACAGACACAGACACAGACACAGACACAGACACAGACACAGACACAGACACAGACACAGACCAGACACAGACACAGACACAGACACAGACACAGACACAGACACAGACACAGACACAGACACAGACACAGACACAGACACAGACACAGACACAGACACAGACACAGACACAGACACAGACACAGACACAGACACAGACACAGACACAGACACAGACACAGACACAGACACAGACACAGACACAGACAGACACAGACACAGACACAGACACAGACACAGACACAGACACAGACACAGACACAGACACAGACACAGACACAGACACAGACACAGACACAGACACAGACACAGACACAGACACAGACACAGACACAGACACAGACACAGACACAGACACAGACACAGACACAGACACAGACACAGACACAGACACAGACACAGACACAGACACAGACACAGACACAGACACAGACACAGACACAGACACAGACACAGACACAGACACAGACACAGACACAGACACAGACACAGACACAGACACAGACACAGACACAGACACAGACACAGACACAGACACAGACACAGACACAGACACAGACACAGACACAGACACAGACACAGACACAGACACAGACACAGACACAGACACAGACACAGACACAGACACAGACACAGACACAGACACAGACACAGACACAGACACAGACACAGACACAGACACAGACACAGACACAGACACAGACACAGACACAGACACAGACACAGACACAGACACAGACACAGACACAGACACAGACACAGACACAGACACAGACACAGACACAGACACAGACACAGACACAGACACAGACACAGACACAGACACAGACACAGACACAGACACAGACACAGACACAGACACAGACACAGACACAGACACAGACACAGACACAGACACAGACACAGACACAGACACAGACACAGACACAGACACAGACACAGACACAGACACAGACACAGACACAGACACAGACACAGACACAGACACAGACACAGACACAGACACAGACACAGACACAGACACAGACACAGACACAGACACAGACACAGACACAGACACAGACACAGACACAGACACAGACACAGACACAGACACAGACACAGACACAGACACAGACACAGACACAGACACAGACACAGACACAGACACAGACACAGACACAGACACAGACACAGACACAGACACAGACACAGACACAGACACAGACACAGACACAGACACAGACACAGACACAGACACAGACACAGACACAGACACAGACACAGACACAGACACAGACACAGACACAGACACAGACACAGACACAGACACAGACACAGACACAGACACAGACACAGACACAGACACAGACACAGACACAGACACAGACACAGACACAGACACAGACACAGACACAGACACAGACACAGACACAGACACAGACACAGACACAGACACAGACACACAGACACAGACACAGACACAGACACAGACACAGACACAGACACAGACACAGACACAGACACAGACACAGACACAGACACAGACACAGACACAGACACAGACACAGACACAGACACAGACACAGACACAGACACAGACACAGACACAGACACAGACACAGACACAGACACAGACACAGACACAGACACAGACACAGACACAGACACAGACACAGACACAGACACAGACACAGACACAGACACAGACACAGACACAGACACAGACACAGACACAGACACAGACACAGACACAGACACAGACACAGACACAGACACAGACACAGACACAGACACAGACACAGACACAGACACAGACACAGACACAGACACAGACACAGACACAGACACAGACACAGACACAGACACAGACACAGACACAGACACAGACACAGACACAGACACAGACACAGACACAGACACAGACACAGACACAGACACAGACACAGACACAGACACAGACACAGACACAGACACAGACACAGACACAGACACAGACACAGACACAGACACAGACACAGACACAGACACAGACACAGACACAGACACAGACACAGACACAGACACAGACACAGACACAGACACAGACACAGACACAGACACAGACACAGACACAGACACAGACACAGACACAGACACAGACACAGACACAGACACAGACACAGACACAGACACAGACACAGACACAGACACAGACACAGACACAGACACAGACACAGACACAGACACAGACACAGACACAGACACAGACACAGACACAGACACAGACACAGACACAGACACAGACACAGACACAGACACAGACACAGACACAGACACAGACACAGACACA
>JAXIVJ010008236.1:12500-42500 GCA_036785665.1 Chirona hameri
ACAGACACAGACACAGACACAGACACAGACACAGACACAGACACAGACACAGACACAGACACAGACACAGACACAGACACAGACACAGACACAGACACAGACACAGACACAGACACAGACACAGACACAGACACAGACACAGACACAGACACAGACACAGACACAGACACAGACACAGACACAGACACAGACACAGACACAGACACAGACACAGACACAGACACAGACACAGACACAGACACAGACACAGACACAGACACAGACACAGACACAGACACAGACACAGACACAGACACAGACACAGACACAGACACAGACACAGACACAGACACAGACACAGACACAGACACAGACACAGACACAGACACAGACACAGACACAGACACAGACACAGACACAGACACAGACACAGACACAGACACAGACACAGACACAGACACAGACACAGACACAGACACAGACACAGACACAGACACAGACACAGACACAGACACAGACACAGACACAGACACAGACACAGACACAGACACAGACACAGACACAGACACAGACACAGACACAGACACAGACACAGACACAGACACAGACACAGACACAGACACAGACACAGACACAGACACAGACACAGACACAGACACAGACACAGACACAGACACAGACACAGACACAGACACAGACACAGACACAGACACAGACACAGACACAGACACAGACACAGACACAGACACAGACACAGACACAGACACAGACACAGACACAGACACAGACACAGACACAGACACAGACACAGACACAGACACAGACACAGACACAGACACAGACACAGACACAGACACAGACACAGACACAGACACAGACACAGACACAGACACAGACACAGACACAGACACAGACACAGACACAGACACAGACACAGACACAGACACAGACACAGACACAGACACAGACACAGACACAGACACAGACACAGACACAGACACAGACACAGACACAGACACAGACACAGACACAGACACAGACACAGACACAGACACAGACACAGACACAGACACAGACACAGACACAGACACAGACACAGACACAGACACAGACACAGACACGACACAGACACAGACACAGACACAGACACAGACACAGACACAGACACAGACACAGACACAGACACAGACACAGACACAGACACAGACACAGACACAGACACAGACACAGACACAGACACAGACACAGACACAGACACAGACACAGACACAGACACAGACACAGACACAGACACAGACACAGACACAGACACAGACACAGACACAGACAGACACAGACACAGACACAGACACAGACACAGACACAGACACAGACACAGACACAGACACAGACACAGACACAGACACAGACACAGACACAGACACAGACACAGACACAGACACAGACACAGACACAGACACAGACACAGACACAGACACAGACACAGACACAGACACAGACACAGACACAGACACAGACACAGACACAGACACAGACACAGACACAGACACAGACACAGACACAGACACAGACACAGACACAGACACAGACACAGACACAGACACAGACACAGACACAGACACAGACACAGACACAGACACAGACACAGACACAGACACAGACACAGACACAGACACAGACACAGACACAGACACAGACACACAGACACAGACACAGACACAGACACAGACACAGACACAGACACAGACACAGACACAGACACAGACACAGACACAGACACAGACACAGACACAGACACAGACACAGACACAGACACAGACACAGACACAGACACAGACACAGACACAGACACAGACACAGACACAGACACAGACACAGACACAGACACAGACACAGACACAGACACAGACACAGACACAGACACAGACACAGACACAGACACAGACACAGACACAGACACAGACACAGACACAGACACAGACACAGACACAGACACAGACACAGACACAGACACAGACACAGACACAGACACAGACACAGACACAGGACACAGGACACAGACACGGACACAGGACACGGACACAGACACGGACACGGACACGGACACGGACACGGACACGGACACGGACACGGACACGGACACGGACACGGACACGGACACGGACACGGACACGGACACGGACACGGACACGGACACGGACACGGACACGGACACGGACACGGACACGGACACGGACACGGACACGGACACGGACACGGACACGGACACGGACACGGACACGGACACGGACACGGACACGGACACGGACACGGACACGGACACGGACACGGACACGGACACGGACACGGACACGGACACGGACACGGACACGGACACGGACACGGACACGGACACGGACACGGACACGGACACGGACACGGACACGGACACGGACACGGACACGGACACGGACACGGACACGGACACGGACACGGACACGGACACGGACACGGACACGGACACGGACACGGACACGGACACGGACACGGACACGGACACGGACACGGACACGGACACGGACACGGACACGGACACGGACACGGACACGGACACGGACACGGACACGGACACGGACACGGACACGGACACGGACACGGACACGGACACGGACACGGACACGGACACGGACACGGACACGGACACGGACACGGACACGGACACGGACACGGACACGGACACGGACACGGACACGGACACGGACACGGACACGGACACGGACACGGACACGGACACGGACACGGACACGGACACGGACACGGACACGGACACGGACACGGACACGGACACGGACACGGACACGGACACGGACACGGACACGGACACGGACACGGACACGGACACGGACACGGACACGGACACGGACACGGACACGGACACGGACACGGACACGGACACGGACACGGACACGGACACGGACACGGACACGGACACGGACACGGACACGGACACGGACACGGACACGGACACGGACACGGACACGGACACGGACACGGACACGGACACGGACACGGACACGGACACGGACACGGACACGGACACGGACACGGACACGGACACGGACACGGACACGGACACGGACACGGACACGGACACGGACACGGACACGGACACGGACACGGACACGGACACGGACACGGACACGGACACGGACACGGACACGGACACGGACACGGACACGGACACGGACACGGACACGGACACGGACACGGACACGGACACGGACACGGACACGGACACGGACACGGACACGGACACGGACACGGACACGGACACGGACACGGACACGGACACGGACACGGACACGGACACGGACACGGACACGGACACGGACACGGACACGGACACGGACACGGACACGGACACGGACACGGACACGGACACGGACACGGACACGGACACGGACACGGACACGGACACGGACACGGACACGGACACGGACACGGACACGGACACGGACACGGACACGGACACGGACACGGACACGGACACGGACACGGACACGGACACGGACACGGACACGGACACGGACACGGACACGGACACGGACACGGACACGGACACGGACACGGACACGGACACGGACACGGACACGGACACGGACACGGACACGGACACGGACACGGACACGGACACGGACACGGACACGGACACGGACACGGACACGGACACGGACACGGACACGGACACGGACACGGACACGGACACGGACACGGACACGGACACGGACACGGACACGGACACGGACACGGACACGGACACGGACACGGACACGGACACGGACACGGACACGGACACGGACACGGACACGGACACGGACACGGACACGGACACGGACACGGACACGGACACGGACACGGACACGGACACGGACACGGACACGGACACGGACACGGACACGGACACGGACACGGACACGGACACGGACACGGACACGGACACGGACACGGACACGGACACGGACACGGACACGGACACGGACACGGACACGGACACGGACACGGACACGGACACGGACACGGACACGGACACGGACACGGACACGGACACGGACACGGACACGGACACGGACACGGACACGGACACGGACACGGACACGGACACGGACACGGACACGGACACGGACACGGACACGGACACGGACACGGACACGGACACGGACACGGACACGGACACGGACACGGACACGGACACAGACACAGACACAGACACAGACACAGACACAGACACAGACACAGACACAGACACAGACACAGACACAGACACAGACACAGACACAGACACAGACACAGACACAGACACAGACACAGACACAGACACAGACACAGACACAGACACAGACACAGACACAGACACAGACACAGACACAGACACAGACACAGACACAGACCCAGACACAGACCCAGACCCAGACCCAGACCCAGACCCAGACCCAGACCCAGACCCAGACCCAGACCCAGACCCAGACCCAGACCCAGACCCAGACCCAGACCCAGACACAGACCCAGACCCAGACCCAGACCCAGACCCAGACCCAGACACAGACACAGACACAGACACAGACACAGACACAGACACAGACACAGACACAGACACAGACACAGACACAGACACAGACACAGACACAGACACAGACACAGACACAGACACAGACACAGACACAGACACAGACACAGACACAGACACAGACACAGACACAGACACAGACACAGACACAGACACAGACACAGACACAGACACAGACACAGACACAGACACAGACACAGACACAGACACAGACACAGACACAGACACAGACACAGACACAGACACAGACACAGACACAGACACAGACACAGACACAGACACAGACACAGACACAGACACAGACACAGACACAGACACAGACACAGACACAGACACAGACACAGACACAGACACAGACACAGACACAGACACAGACACAGACACAGACACAGACACAGACACAGACACAGACACAGACACAGACACAGACACAGACACAGACACAGACACAGACACAGACACAGACACAGACACAGACACAGACACAGACACAGACACAGACACAGACACAGACACAGACACAGACACAGACACAGACACAGACACAGACACAGACACAGACACAGACACAGACACAGACACAGACACAGACACAGACACAGACACAGACACAGACACAGACACAGACACAGACACAGACACAGACACAGACACAGACACAGACACAGACACAGACACAGACACAGACACAGACACAGACACAGACACAGACACAGACACAGACACAGACACAGACACAGACACAGACACAGACACAGACACAGACACAGACACAGACACAGACACAGACACAGACACAGACACAGACACAGACACAGACACAGACACAGACACAGACACAGACACAGACACAGACACAGACACAGACACAGACACAGACACAGACACAGACACAGACACAGACACAGACACAGACACAGACACAGACACAGACACAGACACAGACACAGACACAGACACAGACACAGACACAGACACAGACACAGACACAGACACAGACACAGACACAGACACAGACACAGACACAGACACAGACACAGACACAGACACAGACACAGACACAGACACAGACACAGACACAGACACAGACACAGACACAGACACAGACACAGACACAGACACAGACACAGACACAGACACAGACACAGACACAGACACAGACACAGACACAGACACAGACACAGACACAGACACAGACACAGACACAGACACAGACACAGACACAGACACAGACACAGACACAGACACAGACACAGACACAGACACAGACACAGACACAGACACAGACACAGACACAGACACAGACACAGACACAGACACAGACACAGACACAGAACACAGACACAGACACAGACACAGACACAGACACAGACACAGACACAGACACAGACACAGACACAGACACAGACACAGACACAGACACAGACACAGACACAGACACAGACACAGACACAGACACAGACACAGACACAGACACAGACACAGACACAGACACAGACACAGACACAGACACAGACACAGACACAGACACAGACACAGACCAGACACAGACACAGACACAGACACAGACACAGACCCAGACCCAGACCCAGACACCAGACCCAGACCCAGACCCAGACCCAGACCCAGACACCAGACCCAGACCCAGACCCAGACCCAGACCCAGACCCAGACCCAGACCCAGACCCAGACCAGACCCAGACCCAGACCCAGACCCAGACCCAGACCCCAGACCCAGACCCAGACCCAGACCCAGACCCAGACCCAGACCCAGACCCAGACCAGACCCAGACCCAGACCCAGACCCAGACCAGACCCAGACCCAGACCCAGACCCAGACCCAGACCCAGACCCAGACCCAGACCCAGACCCAGACCCAGACCCAGACCAGACCCAGACCAGACCCAGACCCAGACCCAGACCCAGACCCAGACCCAGACCCAGACCCAGACCCAGACCCAGACCCAGACCCAGACCCAGACCCAGAACCCAGACCCAGACCCAGACCCAGACCCAGACCCAACCCAGACCCAGACCCAGACCCAGACCCAGACCCAGACCCAGACCCAGACCCAGACCCAGACCCAGACCCAGACCCAGACCCAGACCCAGACCCAGACCCAGACCCAGACCCAGACCCAGACCAGACCCAGACCCAGACCCAGACCCAGACCCAGACCCAGACCCAGACCCAGACCCAGACCCAGACCCAGACCCAGACCCAGACCCAGACCCAGACCCAGACCCAGACCCAGACCCAGACCCAGACCCAGACCCAGACCCGACCCAGACCCCAGACCCAGACCCAGACCCAGACCCAGACACAGACACAGACCCAGACCCAGACACAGACACAGACACAGACACAGACACAGACACAGACACAGACACAGACACAGACACAGACACAGACACAGACACAGACACAGACACAGACACAGACACAGACACAGACACAGACACAGACACAGACACAGACACAGACACAGACACAGACACAGACACAGACACAGACACAGACACAGACACAGACACAGACACAGACACAGACACAGACACAGACACAGACACAGACACAGACACAGACACAGACACAGACACAGACACAGACACAGACACAGACACAGACACAGACACAGACACAGACACAGACACAGACACAGACACAGACACAGACACAGACACAGACACAGACACAGACACAGACACAGACACAGACACAGACACAGACACAGACACAGACACAGACACAGACACAGACACAGACACAGACACAGACACAGACACAGACACAGACACAGACACAGACACAGACACAGACACAGACACAGACACAGACACAGACACAGACACAGACACAGACACAGACACAGACACAGACACAGACACAGACCAGACACAGACACAGACACAGACACAGACACAGACACAGACACAGACACAGACACAGACACAGACACAGACACAGACACAGACACAGACACAGACACAGACACAGACACAGACACAGACACAGACACAGACACAGACACAGACACAGACACAGACACAGACACAGACACAGACACAGACACAGACACAGACAGACACAGACACAGACACAGACACAGACACAGACACAGACACGACACAGACACAGACACAGACACAGACACAGACACAGACACAGACACAGACACAGACACAGACACAGACACAGACACAGACACAGACACAGACACAGACAGACACAGACACAGACACACACAGACACAGACACAGACACAGACACAGACACAGACACAGACACAGACACAGACACAGACACAGACACAGACACAGACACAGACACAGACACAGACACAGACACAGACACAGACACAGACACAGACACAGACACAGACACAGACACAGACACAGACACAGACACAGACACAGACACAGACACAGACACAGACACAGACACAGACACAGACACAGACACAGACACAGACACAGACACAGACACAGACACAGACACAGACACAGACACAGACACAGACACAGACACAGACACAGACACAGACACAGACACAGACACAGACACAGACACAGACACAGACACACAGACACAGACACAGACACAGACACAGACACAGACACAGACACAGACACAGACACAGACACAGACACAGAACAGACACAGACACAGACACAGACACAGACACAGACACAGACACAGACACAGACACAGACACAGACACAGACACAGACACAGACACAGACACAGACACAGACACAGACACAGACACAGACACAGACACAGACACAGACACAGACACAGACACAGACACAGACACAGACACAGACACAGACACAGACACAGACACAGACACAGACACAGACACAGACACAGACACAGACACAGACACAGACACAGACACAGACACAGACACAGACACAGACACAGACACAGACACAGACACAGACACAGACACAGACACAGACACAGACACAGACACAGACACAGACACAGACACAGACACAGACACAGACACAGACACAGACACAGACACAGACACAGACACAGACACAGACACAGACACAGACACAGACACAGACACAGACACAGACACAGACACAGACACAGACACAGACACAGACACAGACACAGACACAGACACAGACACAGACACAGACACAGACACAGACACAGACACAGACACAGACACAGACACAGACACAGACACAGACCAGACACAGACACAGACACAGACACAGACACAGACACAGACACAGACACAGACACAGACACAGACACAGACACAGACACAGACACAGACACAGACAGACACAGACACAGACACAGACACAGACACAGACACAGACACAGACACAGACACAGACACAGACACAGACCAGACACAGACACAGACACAGACACAGACACAGACACAGACACAGACACAGACACAGACACAGACACAGACACAGACACAGACACAGACACAGACACAGACACAGACACAGACACAGACACAGACACAGACACAGACACAGACACAGACACAGACACAGACACAGACACAGACACAGACACAGACACAGACACAGACACAGACACAGACACAGACACAGACACAGACACAGACACAGACACAGACACAGACACAGACACAGACACAGACACAGACACAGACACAGACACAGACACAGACACAGACACAGACACAGACACAGACACAGACACAGACACAGACACAGACACAGACACAGACACAGACACAGACACAGACACAGACACAGACACAGACACAGACACAGACACAGACACAGACACAGACACAGACACAGACACAGACACAGACACAGACACAGACACAGACACAGACACAGACACAGACACAGACACAGACACAGACACAGACACAGACACAGACACAGACACAGACACAGACACAGACACAGACACAGACAGACAGACACAGACACAGACACAGACACAGACACAGACACAGACACAGACACAGACACAGACACAGACACAGACACAGACACAGACACAGACACAGACACAGACACAGACACAGACACAGACACAGACACAGACACAGACACAGACACAGACACAGACACAGACACAGACACAGACACAGACACAGACACAGACACAGACACAGACACAGACACAGACACAGACACAGACACAGACACAGACACAGACACAGACACAGACACAGACACAGACACAGACACAGACACAGACACAGACACAGACACAGACACAGACACAGACACAGACACAGACACAGACACAGACACAGACACAGACACAGACACAGACACAGACACAGACACAGACACAGACACAGACACAGACACAGACACAGACACAGACACAGACACAGACACAGACACAGACACAGACACAGACACAGACACAGACACAGACACAGACACAGACACAGACACAGACACAGACACAGACACAGACACAGACACAGACACAGACACAGACACAGACACAGACACAGACACAGACACAGACACAGACACAGACACAGACACAGACACAGACACAGACACAGACACAGACACAGACACAGACACAGACACAGACACAGACACAGACACAGACACAGACACAGACACAGACACAGACACAGACACAGACACAGACACAGACACAGACACAGACACAGACACAGACACAGACACAGACACAGACACAGACACAGACACAGACACAGACACAGACACAGACACAGACACAGACACAGACACAGACACAGACACAGACACAGACACAGACACAGACACAGACACAGACACAGACACAGACACAGACACAGACACAGACACAGACACAGACACAGACACAGACACAGACACAGACACAGACACAGACACAGACACAGACACAGACACAGACACAGACACAGACACAGACACAGACACAGACACAGACACAGACACAGACACAGACACAGACACAGACACAGACACAGACACAGACACAGACACAGACACAGACACAGACACAGACACAGACACAGACACAGACACAGACACAGACACAGACACAGACACAGACACAGACACAGACACAGACACAGACACAGACACAGACACAGACACAGACACAGACACAGACACAGACACAGACACAGACACAGACACAGACACAGACACAGACACAGACACAGACACAGACACAGACACAGACACAGACACAGACACAGACACAGACACAGACACAGACACAGACACAGACACAGACACAGACACAGACACAGACACAGACACAGACACAGACACAGACACAGACACAGACACAGACACAGACACAGACACAGACACAGACACAGACACAGACACAGACACAGACACAGACACAGACACAGACACAGACACAGACACAGACACAGACACAGACACAGACACAGACACAGACACAGACACAGACACAGACACAGACACAGACACAGACACAGACACAGACACAGACACAGACACAGACACAGACACAGACACAGACACAGACACAGACACAGACACAGACACAGACACAGACACAGACACAGACACAGACACAGACACAGACACAGACACAGACACAGACACAGACACAGACACAGACACAGACACAGACACAGACACAGACACAGACACAGACACAGACACAGACACAGACACAGACACAGACACAGACACAGACACAGACACAGACAGACAGACAGACAGACAGACAGACAGACAGAGAGATAGATAGATAGATATATATATATATATATATATATATATATATATATATATATATATATATATATATATATATATATATATATATATATATATATATATATATATATATATATATATATATATATATATATATATATATATATATATATATAAATACAAAAGCCATTTTTCTTGCTCAGTTTTGTCTCAGAAATACATTCGTCCTATTAATCTGCCTGTACCTGGTGCATAAAAGCCAAAAACGCATTTCTTAAATATGACGTCATGAGTTAACCTTACATAAGTCAGTCAAATCCAATCAGTCAAATCCAATCCAGCCATAAGTCAGTCAGATGCCATAAGTCTGTCAAAAATAGAGATATTATTCTGAAATTTGGCATGCTAGTTTTCCATATGCATTTCTCTAACATAAAGTTCCGGTTTTTCAAATATCTTTGAGAAAAAAAAGAAGATTTTTGGGGCATTTTACAAAAAAGTGTTTTGAACTTTAGGCCAAAACCCATAGTGTTAAAATACCGAGATCGCCTTGTTGTAGCCCTTATCGTTTGCTATCATTTAACATTTTTGGATTGCATTTAGCTTAAAATATGGCATTTGTACAGTTTAGCTGATTTTGGTGTAAAACTCGTGTGTAGTGACGTCACTAAATTCGATATAACTCGACATTTGTTCTACGAAATTGCTTTATTTTATCACTGAAGATGCAAACGTGATTTCGAAGAAGGATCCCGAAGTTTCACGATGATAGCGCTATTTGTGTTTGAGCTATTACGAGAAAAACATTAGGGGGGGGGGGGGCATTAAACGTCCTCCCCCCTTAATGGCGGGTTAAGGTATTGAACACGAAAAAAGAGGCAAAAAATCACTTCGGGCAGTTCGAAAACATTACTTGCTAAAACGAGACAAATATTGCAGGTGGCCGAAACTTAAAACCGCGCGAAATAACTAGACAACTGAGGAGCGACGCGAGGGGGCGGCTGCAGGTGGAGGCGCTCGTATTCATTCACAAGCAACACAAACTAGTATATACCTTCAGTGAAATACCCACAGCGCCTGCTCCCAACGTTATCTTAGGAAGAACGCTGAAGAAGGCATGCAACACATGAATCATGTGTTGCATGCCTTCTTCAGCATTCTTTCATTCAGGGTAAGGACGATCGTCGTTTTTCATAAGAAATGATTACCATGTAGTCCGCGGGTGAACATACCTGGGTGAGTGCAGTGAATGCTGCACAACTGACAAAACATAAAACTGACTTGCATACCTTGCCATCCTGCTGCGGGGCCACCTTCTTCACAGTATCACCGTGGAAAAGCCTTGACCCAGAGGAATTGTGCAGGGTCAATTGCGTGGCTGATCGAAATAGATCACCCAATGTGCACCCAAAATTTCCCTTATGACTCCACTATCAATAATTTGTCTCTACTGCCAAGTGCCAATGCAAAGATGACCTTTCCAGGTTTAATGGAGGTGTAATGAATTAATGAATGCATGTATGCATGAATGAATGAATGAATGAATTAATTGAATTAATATATGGATGGATGAATGAATGAATAATCACCGCTATAAAATTTGTACTTTTGTGTCGGTCAACTGACCTGAGGACTACAATGTACTCCAGAATGGTGAAGAACACGAAGACGATGCAGGCCAGAGTCCAGACATCCAAAGCTTTCACATAGCTCACCTCCGGCATACTGTGACTGAAAAATATAGAATATTTATACTGAGAGTAGTAAATACAATTCGCGTTCCACAACCGGTAAAGGGAGAACCTATTATAAAGTACCCGCTTTGAATTAACAGAGCACAGGGACAGTAGGGTCTGATGCTAAGACAATAAATCCTAATATTTCATTAAATTCTGATGACGTATTTGCTTCCAGATTGTTCATAAATAATGACACAGCACTGAACAATGACTGATATATTCAATAACAGGAAAGCGACCATATTACTTCATTGGCTCCGACAAAAACACGGAGAAGATTTGATCTCCCATATCAATTTAACTTTACCTCCATATTCGTATCCCATGGGCCTCTCTTGAATGTTTCCATTCTTGGCAAATTTTGAAGCTTTTCAACGCTTTGAAAAGGTTTGTATTTTGAGCGCTAGAAAAACAAATGAGTATGATGTGTAGTCATCTCTTGGAGAGAGAAAAAAAACGATTGAGAATGTCTGAAAACTCCATTTTCGCATTTGTGTAATGTCCCAATCTTAGTAAAATATTTCGCAGCTGAAACTGTTGCTCATTACGTTGCCCTGATGCCATTTTCAGCTGACCTATACCTGTTGTTGTAAACCCGCGCCGTGCCGGGTGGGGAGGCTTAGACTCACCCCTAAGGTTTTTCGAGGATAGCGGAAAACGGCGTCGCGTAGCGCCGCTAAGCTTGGCACAGCTGTTGGGGCATCAATTGCCCACTTAGTCTAAAATTCTTGACCTCAGATCATCTCAGTTCAGGTCACCAGGTCAGATCACGTGACCCAACTTCCAAAAACGTTTGCGGTCATACCACAGTCACAGTTTTTAGCAGATCGGTTTCAAACTTACAGGAATCATAAGGTCATAGGTACCTTCAATTCGAGTATCTTGGATTTGTTTTATATCGGTGAGCTAAGGTCGGGTCAATTTCCTTACCTCCCATTATAAGGAAATGGGGAAATATTCAAATGCTTCCTATTCCGAGGATACGCATGATATCAGTCAAATTACTTATGAATCATGTTATCATAAGCCATGCTTGATGACCCAAGCGTTTGGCTGACCCTGTAGCATGACCTCTACAGGGTCAGCCGAGGTCATTCGAGGTCGCCAACACTTTTGTGTAAATAACTCTCGACAAAATGAAGATAGATGACTGAAACCGGTACCAATGTGTGTGTCTCATCGTGATACGTCTCCCAATATACACATGACCTATGTACTTGGGTCACCACTTGACCTTGACCTGAGGTCAAATGTCTAAGTCAACCTAACCTGGTCAACATGAATATGATTCGAAGCGCCTTGATGATAAAAATACGACGGCCCCAACATTATTGCTTTATCTTTATTAGGTAAAATGTTATTTGTGAAAAACAGTTTTGCCAAAAAATAGCCTTTTTGACCTTTGATGACCTCTGGAGCCTAAACTATCGACCTGAGCTTAAATTTAAGAAAAACGAATGGGATTGCATTTTTCAAGTGATTTCGATTTGTTCTCGTTTATTCCTAGCTATCATATTTCCCGAGATATTTGGGGGTATCTGGAGCAAAGTCCTAACACTGGAAAATATGACATTTGATGACCTCTAATTACCTCAATATTGACCTGAGCCTAAAAATTAGCGAAATAGATTCAAAATGATTGTTGACGAGCTTTCGAAGGTTGTTTTCGGTTTTCGGTTTGAATGATGTCGGAGGAACTGAAGGTTCATGGCGTTATAAGTGAATATGAAACACTGTAAAGTAACAAAAGATGGAACAACAATTCGGTAAGTCGCCTGATACACGGCAGTATATACTAAATGTGATAACATATATTGAATAGTATGTGCAAACCAGTGTGCACAGAAGGCTTAACTGAATACAGAACCGGAACCAAAAGTGAAGGTGCCCAACGAAAAACGGCCTGCCTCCACGTTCATCTGTGAATGGTCACGATAACCAGTGGCGTTTTCAACAATACTATTTCCTGACTACATATCACCGCGATATGGTCTTGGATGATTGAAGATTTCATTTACGGGAATCACTTATGCGTTACCTGGCGGTTGCATCGCCCGGTGGCGTGGCATGCACGTGCACTCTTGCACTCCCACGGAAAATCCCAACGATAGCTTTTGGTTTTTGCATAGTTAGCCGGGACAATTTACCATCGAATGATACCATTCACTAAGGGGTTTGCATTTTTTCCCCGTTCTTGAACCGATTTCGGTCTCTGGTTCCTGTACTAGAAGATAACAAAACATGGAGGTTGAGACTGTAACTTCAAAAACGTCTAAAAAATAAACATTATATTGGCACCCCAGGTGTTTGCCTGCTGTTTTCCCAAAGTATCTGTTGCTGGCCCGATAAGATCAACATTACAAAAAGCGAAAGCAATTGAGTCGAGTGACCTATTCTGTGGACCTGGGACATGGGTGACCAATAATGACGTCAGTCGCTAGCAGTCGTCATGCATCAAATACCCCTTCTCAGGTCATCGACCATATTTGTCACAGTTGATGACCCTCATCAGTCGGAGTGGCCCGACCATTCGCGTCATTTGGACGTGTTTGGAGCAGTAACTTTTACAAAGACAAAGCTTATATGTTGCGTCAAGGGTGATCCATCGCTCTTGTCGTGAGTAAAACACGCGGTGATTCAGTAAGTCATTGGCGATCAGTTGTGCTTATTGATTACCATTCATTGGTGAGTTATCGAAGTAGTATTAATTTGTCCACAGCAATTGATTACCCAGCTGACGATGCACTTGACATCGGCTGACTTGTATCATTTGAGCTTTGCCTTGACGTCTATTTGATTTGCATGCAATTTTCCATAATTTTTCATATGAATTGCTTTCGCATTCTTCGATTAAGTGTTCCTTGACTTTCAAGTTCCTAAATACATATGAACAAATATCAGTTCGTTTTTCTCAAATAAAATATGGATAAAATATACTTGATTGATTGCGAAGTAAGCACTTATATTTTGACTTACATGCACATGGAAACTCTGTGTTTTGTTTTGAAACTGTTAACATGGGAGTTATTTAGTTCAGCTCTGTCCCATAACCGACTTTCTCGTGAATTTCGTGTTTTAATAAGTTCCACCATCAGCAAACAGCGACTACTCACAGATTGGCGTTGAAGAGAGCAGTCAACGTTAGCAGGGTGGTAATAACCAGCACCATACGTCCTGGCACCAGCTCCGGGGGGACCTGGAATCGATCAGGGAAGTCTGAATAATTAACACTGTCATGAACTGCGCGATGTGTGGTTCATGCTGCAGTACAACTACCAGCCGGCTAGCATGTCATTGATGTGTTTTTTCATTTGTACACGTCGTGAGGTAGTCCAACATGCATGGTTTCTCTGTTCATCGAGTCGATCAATACATAACACAAACCGCAAGTATTGGAAACAGACACTACGGACAAAAAGTACACCATCTGTCATATACTGTCGCGACATTGGCCATCCTGACTTCTCCATCTTGATTTCTCATGATGTATTTTTGTCTTTCGCTTTTGAATGCGAGGCATGCATAGTGCATAGCACCCGCTGCCTGGAGACAGGTCATTGCATTTCACCACGATGCAGTATTTGACGGCGTTCTGCAGGGTGCAGACTCGAGATGAGATACCCACAGTGAGACCCATGAGTGGCGGTGTTCCAACTTACCCATAGTTAGACCCAGCGTCCTTACCCAGAGTAGAGCCAGCGTCCTTACCCAGAGTAAGACCCAGGGTCTTACCCAGAGTAAGACCCAGCGTCCCTTACCCAGAGTAGAGCCAGCGCCCTTACTCAGAGTAAGACCCAGCGTCCTTACCAGAGTAAGACCCAGCGTCCTTACCCAGAGCAAGACCCAGCGTCCTTACCCAGAGCAAGACCCAGCGTCCTTACCCAGAGTAAGACCCAGCGTCCTTACCCAGAGTAAGACCCAGCGTCCTTACCCAGAGTAAGACCCAGTGTCCTTATCCAGAGTAAGACCCAACGTCCTTTCCCAGAGTAAGACCCAGCGTCCTTACCCAGAGTAAGAGCCAGCGTGCTTACCCAGAGTAGAGCCAGCGTCCTTACCCAGAGTAGAGCCAGCGTCCTTACCCAGAGTAAGACCCCAGCGTCCTTACCCAGAGTAGAGCCAGCGTCCTTACCCAGAGTGAGATCCAGCGTCCTTACCCAGAGTGAGATCCAGCGTCTTTACCCAGAGTAAAACCCAGTGTTCTTACCCAGAGTAGAGCCAGCGTCCTTACCCAGAGTAAGACCCAGCGTCCTTACCCAGAGTAGAGCCAGCGTCCTTACCCAGAGTAGAGCCAGCGTCCTTACCCAGAGTAAAACCCAGTGTTCTTACCCAGAGTAAAACCCAGTGTTCTTACCCAGAGTAAAGCCAGCGTCCTTACCCAGAGTAAGACCCAGCGTCCTTACCCAGAGTAAGACCCAGCGTTCTTACCCAGAGTAGAGCCAGCGTCCTTACCCAGAGAGAGAGAGCCAGCGTCCTTACCCAGAGAGAGAGCCAGCTGACGAAGATCAGCAAGGAACTCGGCACGAAGACGGACAGGATAGAGTTGCGGACTTTGCGCTCCAGCAGGATCTCAAAGCCGATAGTGGAGCTCTTTCCTGTCGATAATGTCATATCTCGTCCGATCATCGATCAGCTCATACAGCTCCACATTGGCCACAACTACAGCTCCACACTGGCCACAACTGCAGCTCCACACTGGCCACAACTGCAGAATTGTGCTCGGTGGAGTCAACGGACTTGACTTCCTGTCATATGCGCCAACCCGTCGGGTCCCGTTAATGGTCGAGCTCGCTGTTATCCCATACTTTAGCTGAGATGCAAGTTCGCTTGATAAACTGCGCATGTTATGGACTTCAGTACATACGTAATTTATATTATTAGATATATTTAACGTGGCACTTCATTATAAATAAGAACTGCATACCAAGTGCATAATCTAGGTATGCCCTCGGGTTTTATCTTACTCGTGTATGCACTAGACTCGCATCTCAGCTGAAGTATGGGGCGGCAGCGAGCTCTGGTCGTTATCGGGACCCGAAGGGCCGAGGCCATGACGGGTACACGTCGAGCTCATTGATTCCACCGAGCACAAGTCTGGGCCCACACGAGCCTGTTCACGGAATATAATTTGTTATCCACCAATTTCCTTCCCATTCCCATTCTCATTAGCCAGCGCCGTGCCGGGGGAGGTGTTAGACGCCTAAGGTGTTTCGAGGATAGCGGAAAAACCACGGCGCCCAGCGCCGCCGTTTGTGGCACAGCTGTTCAGATTGCATATGGTCATAAATACCTATAATTCGTATATCTCTGATTTTGTATATCGGTGACCTAAGGTCGGGTAAATTTTTGTGACCTCCCCATTACAAGTAAATGAGGAAATATACAAATGCTTCCTATTCCGAGGATACGCATGCTATCAGTCCAATTCCTTCTGTATCTTGTTATCGTAGGTCATTCTTGATGATCCAGGTGCATGTTTTGTTCAGTGACCCCTACAGTGTCAGCCGAGGTCATCCGAGGTCAGCAACACTTTGTTGTCAATAACTATCGATAGAATGAAGATAGAGAAGTGAACCCGGCACCAATGTGTTTATCTCGTCGGTATACGTATTGTAATATGCAACACGACCTACTTAGGTTTCCACTTGACCTTCACCTGAGGGCAAAATTATAAATTACCTAACCTGGTCAAGATTAATATGATTTGAAGCACCTTGACGAGGCCAGCACGATGGTATAAAAATGATTGTTTTGTCATTAATAGGTAAACAGTTATTTGCGACAAACATTTTTGCCAAACATAGCCTTTGTGTGACCTTCGATGACCTCTGCAGACTAAATTATTGACTTGAGCTAACATTTGAAGATCCCAATTGCGATTGCATTTTTCAAGAGCTTGCGATTGCTTTTTTCTGTTTCTTCCTAGCTATCACAGTTCCCGATATATTTTTGGGGGTTTCTGGAGCGAAGTCCTAAAACTGGAAAATCTGACCTTTGATGACCTCTGGTGACATCAATATTGCCCTGAGTCCAAATATAACCGAAATAGTTTTGAAATGAGTTTTGACGAGCTTTCGAACAATCTTCTCGGTTTTTGTCTACGTTCTATGAAGCCGAGTTAGAGCCCCCTTCTCTCCCCCGGCACGGCGAAGGTGGCGCCGAGCACGTGCGCGGCGCGAGTTGACAAGAATTTCCATTTCGACAAGACAAGAATTTCTGCTCACGAAGAATTTCCAAGTCGTGATTTCTTTTTCTTGATCTTCGTTTATAATACCAATCTGAACATTTATATTCCTTTGTGTATACTCATTATTGTTCAATGTCGTAAGATCGTTTTTATGTTTACATTTATATTATGTCATTCATAGCGACGGCGCTGTAACAGCGACACTGATGTGGAAGTTGCCATAAGTCAAATGAAAAATCAAGATTGGGAATGGGAATAAAATAGATGGGGATGGGATAACTTTTTAGATATTCTTGGGGAGGGATGGGTAATAGATAATTGTGGTGTAGCTTGCTCCCAGAGCCTTATATCATTGCAATAGACGTAAAATGCTTGAAATTTGTGCAGATGAGTGGAGTCAAATTACGTGGATTCAAGCTGATTGACAAAAAATCAACGAGGGAGCATTTGTTTTCTTGGCATCGATCACGAATGTATAATGTATATTTATGTCTTCTTCGTTGGTGCGTTCAGACGTCTTGTGAAAGGTCTTGAAAGCTGGGAAACCAATGGACTCAGCTTGGCCGCGTCGTGCGGCCTTCCGTCGGGCTCTGATTACAATTGGCGTTCGCTGCCACCTCGTACTCCAGATGAGATGCAAGTTTGGTACATACATATGTAAACTAACTTCATTTATTTAACATCGTTTTATTGTGACACTAAATAACATTTGTAATTTAATTGTGTTCTTGATACCAAGAACATTCTCTGTCATAAGGAATTAAAGCATAGGTTCATATTTGAAAAGTTGAATGGGCTTACCAAGAAAGCCTTCTTGATACTCTGGTTTGATTGGTCGTATATTTGTCAGGTTGAAGCTCTTCAGACGAATATTTGATTCCCATGTGATGCGAGTATGGTGCCACTGGAGAACCAAAACTTTGGCGGTGTACATGTCTGCAAACACAAAGGTCTATAGTGATTTATGCAGGCACCTCAGTAATGTAGAACCGTGACTAGGCTGTTCATTTAACCCGCCATTGATTGGGGTCTCAGCCGAACGCCACTAACTGGGGGGGGGGGGGATTATCCCTGATTATCTTCCGAACCCCTGATTATCTTCCGAACCAATGATCGCAGCGAGAAGCGCAAGGCGGTATTTGAAAGCTCTCAATGAGACGCATCTAAAACTTGCTCTAAATTTTCAAACTGTGGTTACATGTCAGGTCACAGTCAGGTAAAATGTCAAAAGCGAGGTATTTTAGTATATTGGCTATACATTCCATACAAAACATTCAATTGTGACCATTATCACTCAAAGTGCTTTAACATGCATAATACATATCTCACATGATCTAAAGTAAGATTGCTGGCAAAGGTCAAGGTAAAGGTCAGGTCACAAAAGATAACTATGCGCACAAATATACGAAATTCATGCAGCACATGTTTTATGGATTATTTTACCACAAATAATTCGACAGTGATAGTTATTTGTATACCCGACCTCATCTAAGTGAAGCTAATGTCAATTCAGGTCAAGGTCAAGTCACCTAAGGTCAAAATTGAAGAGTGATAAATATAAATAAAAAGCATGTTTCTGGGCCAGTTTTGCCTCCGACATGAAGTGGTTATGTTTAGTTGTTCGTAGATGGTCATTAAAATCCGAAAAAGTCAATAAAAAACGCCATGAGTTACTCCTACTTTAAAAGTAATTTGTGATATTGTGAAATTTGGTTTTGGAAGCACCTGTTATGGATTTTCATTTAGTAGCCAGTTTTCATGTTTTGCAGTGTTTTAGTCTACTTTGCTGTTGGTTTAGATTGAGTTTGTCTTATCTGCGCCAGTTTAAGTTGAACGATTTTCTCTGTGTTAAAAGATAGGAATTTGACCGTGACCTCGTGGTTTTCCTGGGGGCCTCGTGGCGGGAACTCGGGGTCAGGTCAGGTCATGTAGTTGAGTTGAGAGTTGAGAGTGAGGCAGAGGTGTGCGTGCGTGCCGCTGGGGTTTTTGTGCGGTGGCCGTGCAGCACTGAGCCCAAGTTTGGCTGGTGGTCAGTTGATGTTTGGGGTACTGACCAGCCAGGGCTCAATTAAAGTTGGAGTGAGCTAATTCATCTTGCTCAACTGTCTTGCCTCCTTGAGTGACCGCAGTCCATCGCAGTGTTGGGACTTGGCGGGCAGTGTTTTTGGACTCAAGTTGAGTTGGTGGAGTCCACAGCCCACAGTGCCTTGATGGCTTGGTGGTGAAGATGATTGTTTTTATTTGGTGTCTGTGAGTGAATGATTGATTTTTTGAAAGTGTGAAATATAGTGTAAAGAATGTGTTTCAGCTAGTTTTGCTGACATTTTGGTGCCGAAACCAGGGAATCTGGGAATTGAAGACCTAAGCTTTTGTTATTTTTGTTGAGTTGTTTGAGTGCCACTTTGAAGATGAGCTCTGATACTTTCAAGAAGCGAACAGCAGCCAGAGGTTGGCTAACCAGGACAGTGAAGAAGTTAGATGAGATCCTGGAGACAAAGGTTGAAGTGCCAGATCAAGATACCCTTCAGGCGGCAAAGTTGGATTGTGAGAAGAGGCTCCAGATTATTGATGACATTCAGTCTGAGGCTGAGCTGTGTTTCAAGACAGAGGATGAGATGCTTGCTGATATCGAGAGTGCAGCTGAACTGAGAGATAATGTGGTGGCAGTTCTGTGTAAGGCTGGTAAGGCTCTTGAGCAATACAGTAAGGTGAGCTCAGTGGGCTCAGTGAGCCAGGGGAGCACCTGAGACTTCCCAAATTGGAGCTCCCCAAGTTCAGTGGTGATGTCCTCACATGGCAGTCATTTTGGGAGTGTTTTGAAGTGTCTGTGCATCACTCTGAGCTGCCTGATGTGACCAAGTTTGCTTACCTAAGATCAGTGCTTGAAGGTGATGCAAAAGACTGTGTGGCGGGGCTGTCTTTGACTGCCACCAATTATGCCAGTGCCTGTGACCTCCTCAGAAACAGGTTTGGGAGGAAGGAGGTGATAACCTTTTCCCACATTCAGCAACTCCTCTCTGTTCCAGAAGCCAGGTCTAGCAGTGTCCAGTCCCTGAGAGAGCTTCAGGACCGTCTCCTCATCCACATCCGCAGCCTCGAGTCACTTGGCATCACAGGTGACAGGTATGGTGTAGTCCTAGTCCCGCTCATCCTGTCCAAGCTGTCCCCTGATGTGAGGCTGGAGTGGGCCCGTGAGGGCTCAGGTAGGGAAGCTGACCTGGGATGGCTGTTGAGCTTCCTGACAGCTGAGATCGAGCGCAGGGAGCGTTCGAGTGCCTACGGCTCCATGCAGGTGGCTCCAGGGCAGCAGATGGCTGCCTCAGCGGCTGAAGAGCGACTCAAGGCCACAAGCGGTCCTCAGCACAGGAGGAAGAGAGAGCGGTGGCAAAGGACACCAGCAGCAGCAGCTCTACAGACAGGAGGCAGGCCAGTGTGTGGTTTCTGTGGCCAGGCACACCAAGCAAAGGTATGCCACAAGTTGAACCCCCTGTCAGTCCCAGAGCGCAGGGAGGCTATGAGGCAGGCAGGCCTCTGCTTCAGGTGTCTGAGAACTGGACATGTGGCTCGCAGGTGTGACACAGTGTGTTCTGAGTGTGGAGGAAGTCACAGTGTGGTGTGCTGTCAGAAGCTGCACGGGATGGGGGCGCAGTGTGATCAGGGCCTCACAGGAGGTACCAAGCAGGGGACCCTCAGTCGTGATGCAGTGCAGTGTCCATCTTTGTCCTGTAAAAGTGCTGGCCCTGAGAAGCGATGTACAGTGTTGCCTACTGCTTGTGTGGTTGTGGTAGGTAAGGCAGGACAGCGTGTGGGGGCCACAGTACTGTTCGACACAGGCAGTGATAGGACCTATGTGAGTGAGAGACTTGTGAAGCAAGCAGAGCCTGAGTGGATAGGTTCAGAGAGCATGTCATATGCAGCGTTTGGGGGAACTGGCTCAGCAGCTGAGCACAGGGATGTGTACCGTGTTGACATGTTCGGCTCTAACATGGCCTCACCCTCTGTCCTCTCTGTCAAGGCCATCCGGATCCCTGTGATCTGAACCCCTCTCCAGCGCCCTGTCCTGCCAGCTGGAGTCCTACAGTCCCTCAGCCACCTGGAGCTGGCTGACCCGCCTTCTGACAGACAGCTGACTGTGGACATACTGGTAGGGCTGGACTGCTATTGGGATCTGGTGAAGCAAGGCGAGTTGAGGCTTGATGGGGGACCCGTGGAACAGGAGACCACCCTGGGGTGGGTCGTCTCCGGAAAGGTGAGTGCACTGCCGACAGGTGGCGCCACCAGTCAGCTGCTCTGTCTCGGAGATATCCATGAGCAGTCACTTCGCAGGCTGTGGTCGCTCGAGGGCATCGGAGTTCGTGATCCTGAAGAGGGAGACTCGGAGGTGATGAAGGAGTTCAGCGCCTCAGTGGTGAGGGCCGACGGCAGGTATGAGGTCGCCCTGCCGTGGAAGGCCGGTGGCGCTGATCAGCTAACGGACAACAGACCTGCCGCTGAGGCGCGTCTGATGGGTCTGTCTCGCCGCTTGGCGAGAGACCCGGAGCTGGGAGCGGCCTATTCAGAGGCGCTCCAGGAGATGGAGCAGGCGGGTGTGATTGAGGAGGTTCCAAGCCACGAGCTGGATGGTCCGCACCCGAGGTTCTACCTGCCCCATCGTCCTGGCGTGAAGGAGTCGAGTAAGTCGACACCGGTGAGGCCTGTCTTCGACGCGTCCGCCACCGGTCTCAATGGCGTCTCGCTGAACGACTGCCTGGAGGTGGGACCGTGCCTCATCCCGAGTCTGGTGGATGTGCTGCTGAGGTTCAGGCGTTGGCGGGTCGCAGTGACAGCTGACATCAGCAAAGCCTTCATTCAGATCAGCCTGAGGAGGGAAGACGGGGACGTCCACAGGTTTCTGTGGATCCAGGACGGTCGGAAACGTGTGATGCGGTTCCGGAGGGTGACGTTCGGCGTCAGCAGCAGTCCGTTTCTGCTGAACGCGACGATTCAGCATCACCTGTCCACGTGCTCTCCGTCCAGTGCGATAACGGAGATGTCTGACAACTTCTACGTTGATGACCTCCTCTCAGGCGCTGACTCGGAGGAGGAGGCCAGCTCTCTGCTGAATGAGGCTCAGGCCGTGATGGCTGACGCAGGTATGACACTGACGAAGTGCAAATCGAGCAGTCCGGTGGTGTTTGATAGGGCTCACGCCGCCTCTGGCAGCGGCGAGCATGAGAGCAGTAAGGTCCTGGGAGTGATGTGGAGCCCGGGCGAGGACGCCTTCTCGTTTGAGGGTCTGACGATTCCCGCGGACCTGACTTCGACCAAACGAGTGGTGCTGAGCTGCATAGCTCGGCTGTTCGATCCGTTGGGGCTTGTGGCGCCATTCGTGATGGTGGCGAAGAGCCTGTTCCAGGAGCTGTGGCAGCTAGGGTTGGGCTGGGACGATGCGCTCCCCGCGGACCGCAGCCTGGTCTTCTTGGACTGGCTGAGCGGTATTGAGGCGCTGAAGCAGCTGCGGATCCCGCGCTGCTACTCGACCCGCGGCTGGCGTCTTGGTGAGGACGTGTCGCTGCACGCCTTCGGTGATGCGTCTCCAAAGGGGTACGGAGCGGCGGTGTATCTTCGCACCGCCCGGTCAGACGGCTCCAGTGAGGTATCGCTGGTCATGGCTAAGGCACGACTGGCGCCACTGAAGCGAGTCACGCTGCCGCGGCTCGAGCTTCTGGGTAGTCTGCTGGCAGCGCGGCTTGCCGTACTCGTGCGGCAGGCTCTGCGGCTTTCTGAGTACACGGTGACCCGGTGCTGGACGGATTCAATGATCGCGCTGGGATGGATCCGTGGGCAGCCTCAGCGGTGGAAGCAGTTCGTCGCCAATCGAGTGACAGAGATCCAGAGTCTGACGACTCCGTCAGACTGGTCGCACTGTCCAGGTGAGGAGAACCCGGCCGATCTGACAACCCGCGGGCTGTCAGCGGAGAAGCTGGTCGAGTCACGGCTGTGGTTCAGTGGTCCGAGCTGGCTCGCCACGCCTCAGGGTCGGCCGGGCGCTGGCGTGGCGCCGGTGTCTCGTAACGAGCTGCCTGAGTCAGTTCAGCTGACAGGCGCTACAGTGGAGATTGGCTCGGCGCCGACGGAGAGTGACGACGGCCCCTGTCTGGTGGCTGGTGTGGGTGACCAGCCGGTGTTCGACACCGCCCGCTGGTCATCTCTGTCGAAGGCGGTCAGAGTTGTGGGCTGGGTGCGCCGATTATGTAACAACGCGCGCGCGCAGAGCGCGCGTCAGCAGTGCACCCTCGATGACCTGTCCGCTGGCGAGATCGTGTCGGCCCGACACGTGCTGCTGCGAGAGGAGCAGCGACAGGCGTTCGCAGCAGAGCTGAGAGCGCTGCAGCAGGGCAAGGAGGTTCCGAGGAGTGCCAGCGTATACAGGCTGACTCCGTTCATAGGTGAGGATGGACTCCTGAGAGTCAGGGGCAGACTGCAGCAGTCTGAGCTGTCGCATGAGGAGCGGCACCCGGTTCTGCTTCCGAAGGGCTGGTTCGCTGAGCTTCTGGTTCGGGACCAGCATCGGCTCATGAGCCACTGCGGCGTGTCGACGCTCATCACTGCAGTCCGAGCGGCGTACTGGGTTGTGGGCCTACGCTGTCTCGCAAAGCGAGTGAAGCGTCGGTGTGTGAGCTGCCAGAGGCAGGACGCTCAGGCCTGCAACGAGCCGGCGGCACCGCTGCCTCGTGACAGGGTGACGAGAGCCCCGCCGTTCACAGTCACCGGTGTGGATTTCGCGGGACCGATTTTCGCTGTCGACTGTCCCCGGCAGAAGTTCTACGTGTGCCTTTTCACTTGTGCTGTGACGCGTGCGGTGCACCTCGAGTTAACGGGATCGTTGTCGCAGGTCGATTTCCTGATGGCTCTCAGGCGTTTCGCAGCCAGGAGGTCTGCCGTCCGTTATCTACTCAGATAACGCACGGACGTTCTGTGGAGCTGACGCGATGCTCCACCGATACTTCGGACATCTCGCTCCCCAGTGGAAGCTCATCGTGCCGCGCTCACCGTGGTGGGGCGGCTGGTGGGAGCGGCTGGTGCGTTCTGTGAAGGTAGGACTGCGGAAGTCGTTGGGCAACAGGTGTCTCACTCGAGTAGAGTTGGAGACTGTGCTGATGGAAGTTGAGTCGTGTGTGAATTCACGACCGCTGACGCAGGTGACTGACTCACCAGACAGCGAGAGCCCGCTGACACCCAGTCATTTTTTGACGGGACGCGGTGCCGGCTTCCAAGCTAGGGTGCTGGAGGATCCAGAGTCGGTGAGGGGTAAGATGCTGTCGGACAGAGCGCGCGTGCGTGAGAGACGGCTCAACCGATTCTGGTCCGTATGGAAAGATGAGTACCTGCGGACCTTGCCTCCGTCGGTCCGCAAGTTCACCTCTCACGGTAAGCTGAGGCCGGGGTCAGTGGTGCTGATCAGGGAGGACCACGTCCCCAGGATGAAGTAGGTGCTGGGAGTAGTCACCAAGCTGTACCCGGGCAGGGACGGGGTGGCTAGGTCAGCGGAGCTCCGAATTCAGGGGGGCCAGCTAAGGACCCGGGCAGTCCAGCGACTGCGTGACTTGGAGCTGTGTGACGAGTGAACCCGCCCACTGCTCAACCTTCCTTCTCCGCGAGGCCAAGAGTTCAGTTGTAGTGTATTGCCTTATGTATTTTAGATTGCTGCGTCAATCCAAAGGCGGGGAAGATGTTATGGATTTTCATTTAGTAGCCAGTTTTCATGTTTTGCAGTGTTTTAGTCTACTTTGCTGTTGGTTTAGATTGAGTTTGTCTTATCTGCGCCAGTTTAAGTTGAACGATTTTCTCTGTGTTAAAAGATAGGAATTTGACCGTGACCTCGTGGTTTTCCTGGGGGCCTCGTGGCGGGAACTCGGGGTCAGGTCAGGTCATGTAGTTGAGTTGAGAGTTGAGAGTGAGGCAGAGGTGTGCGTGCGTGCCGCTGGGGCTTTTGTGCGGTGGCCGTGCAGCACTGAGCCCAAGTTTGGCTGGTGGTCAGTTGATGTTTGGGGTACTGACCAGCCAGGGCTCAATTAAAGTTGGAGTGAGCTAATTCATCTTGCTCAACTTTCTTGCCTCCTTGAGTGACCGCAGTCCATCGCAGTGTTGGGACTTGGCGGGCAGTGTTTTTGGACTCAAGTTGAGTTGGTGGAGTCCACAGACCACAGTGCCTTGATGGCTTGGTGGTGAAGATGATTGTTTTTATTTGGTGTCTGTGAGTGAATGATTGATTTTTTGAAGGTGTGAAATATAGTGTAAAGAATGTGTTTCAGCTAGTTTTGCTGACAGCACCCATATGTGGTTCTCTAAAATATATTTCGTGTTTTCATATCTTTGAAAACATTTGATTTTGCGGGTATTTTGCCGAAAAATATCGTTTATTTTTATTTTACGGGGTCACAAACCTTTTTTTTTGTAATCCGAGAAAGACATTTTTTAGCCCTTGCCATTTTATATCTGTTGACGTTTCTTATTGCATGTTGCTCAAAATATGGCCTTTGTACGATCTATTAAATTTATCTGATTTTGCCGTGAAACTCGTCTAAAGTGATGTCACTAAATTTGTTATATCTCCTAAATTTGTTTCGACGAAATTGTTTCATTGTTGCACAGAAGACGTAGAATTATTGTAGGAGAAAGTGACTCAAGTTTCTCATTAACATTGTTTTTTTAGCCATTTAGAAAGTTCAACAGGGCCGGGGGAGGGGTTTACTCCCCCTTCCAGTCAATGGCGGGTTATCCCTCGCCCTACGGAAACTTTTTTCACCATCGCCCTACGGGGTGGGGGGGGGGGGGGCTGACAGGCTGCCCTGCTAACTTCCGAACCAAGCAACTTAGCAATGCAGTAAGAACCAGCATGTTGCCTGTCATGAGAAGAATCTAACAGTATGCGAATTTTAGGTTTCAGGTCAACGGGTGACCTTCCAGGTCAAGTGAATGACCTCGGCTCGACCACGTCCAGAAAAGCGATTTTTCTCGTCAGAAAACCTCAAAATTATAAATTGATACATGTAAATCAAAAGGCATGTTCCTAGACCAGTTTTTTCTCAGAAATACAGCAAAGGTAATTATTTGTTCGTATCTTGTAAACAAAAGTCCAAAAAAGTTATTTTAATAAAATGACGTCTTACACTTAGAGAGCCATCACTCAGTCAAAAATAGAGATATTGATTTGAAATTTGGCTTGGTTATTTTCCATACTCAGTTCTCTCACATCTATTCGGATTTTTTAACATCTTTGAATTTTGTATTTTGTGGTGAATTTTCCAAAAAAATCAGTTTGTTTTTTATTTTAGGGGTCAAAATCCCACAATTTTGAAAATCCGAGAATGCCATTTTAAAGAGAATTGCATTTTGTATCTATCGTTATTTGCGTTTGTAATTGTCTTTAAAATTCTGTTTTCTACAATTTTTCAAATATTTATTGTTTTCCACCAACATGACATCAAAACTTAATTTTTCCCAAAATTCTTGACTAATTTCAATTAATTTTTACAGCTTACGTAAAATTGTTGCAAACTCAGCTACTGAAAATTGCAGCAAGATGAGCAACATGTGTCAAAAGTTATTCAAGAAAAACCTCAGGGCGAGCCTGTCAGCTCCCCCCCCCCCCCCCCCCCCGGGAGGGCGAGGGTTAATACAACATTGATCAAGCATAGTGTAGATAGAGTGTGGGACGAATACAGGCAGCTCCATATTAACGTGCACAGTACGAAGGCATGACGTCAGATGTTTTTGAAAGTGGAAGTATGATTTCTAAGACGCTCACTAGAAGGACATGACTTAATAATAAATATGTATATTTCCTTCGGTGGTTATTAACCCGCCATTGACTGGGGTGTGTGGGGGGGTTCATTTAATACCCCCTCCCCCCACCCCCACCACCCTGAGGAACTTTCGCAATAGCTCAAAACCAATAGCGCAATCAACGTGAAACTTTGGATAACTTCTACTACATCATGTGTACGTCTTCGGTGCAAAATGAAGTAATTTCGTCGAAACTTTTCGACATACAGCGAATTTGGTGACGCCACTACAAACGAGTTTGACGAAAAAATCAGCAAAACTTTGACAGACCGTACAAATGTCATATTTCGATCAATGCAATACAAAAACATAAAAAGATAGCAAATGGTAAATGGGCTACAAGAATGGGCTACAAGATGATTATATCAGAGCTGTTAAAATGTTGGTTTTGGACCCAAAAACATAAAAAAGTATTTTCTTGGGAAAAAATGCCCACAAAATCAAAATTTTCGAAGATATTAAACAAACGGAATATATATTAGAGAACCACATATGGGCAATATCCAAACAAATTTCAAAACAATATCACCATGTTGACTGAATTATGGTTTATAAGGTATGGGTAACTCATGACGTATTTGTTTGAAATGTTTTGTATGACCAGCTACGAACAAATAAACGTCAATTCTGCATTTCTCTGGTCAAACTGGTCCAGAAACATGCCTGTTTTATTTAGATTTATCAATTTCGTATTTTTACCTTATGTAACCTGACCTTGACCTGAGCTTGACAATAACTTCACTAATTGTAGTCAGGTGGCAAAATGACTATCACTATCAAATTATACGTGTTAAATTAACACATAAAACATATGTCGCATGACTTTCTTAGGTATTTTGGGCATAGTCACTTTTTGTGACCTGACCTTTGCCTTTACCTTTGCCACCTTTACCTTTGCCAACATTCTCACTTTAGCTCATTTGGTATGTGTATTATACCTTTGAAAGCACTTTGGGAGATCATGGTCG
>JAXIVJ010008236.1:52500-56551 GCA_036785665.1 Chirona hameri
CTGCAACTCATTGACGTCTGGAAGAGAGAACAAACAAATAGTTGTCATGCATTGGAACACCCCAAGAACCCACTGTAGTCAAAAAAGGTCGACCCGATATTGAAAGTAGACCAAATTTGTCTGATGAGTGAAGGAATTAAGTGACATAAATGTCCCTTCGTTTCGATGAACTCTCCGGGAATCGCTTAACGAGCACATTTCAAGCATATCCTTCCTGGAAACATAAAATGCTGCAGAGCTTTTCAGGTAGCCGATGACAGGTGAACAACATATTGGCTGATGATCGGAGTAACTGCTGACAACATTTAAGATTTTATTCTACGAATCTCGACATAATTGCAAAGTTCACGACAGTTTCTTGGTAACTAAAGCGGGATTCCCACTGCGCATCTGTCGAGGCGGGCGGCCAGCGGAACGTGAGCGGCGACGGTCAATTGCAGTAAAATCCTGGCATAACAGCCCGGCGCGGGCCCACTCCGCCCCCCCCCCCTCCGATCGTATTCGGACGCGCGGGGTGAAAACTGGGGTGAATAGCGCGAGTTTGCGGCGAACCGGCGCGGTCGCGTTCCGATCACGCTACGTTCCACTGAAAGATAGATTAATTTTATCCTTTGGGTTGAGCGTACTCAGCTCACAAGACCAGGTCACATGATCCCACCCCAAAAAGTTTGTGGTCGTACCACAGTCACAGTTTTTGGATGATCGGTTTTAAACTTACAGTATGTCATAAGGTCATATATCTACAATTCGTTTATCTTAGATTTTTGATATCAGTGACCTAAGGTTGGGTCAATTCCGTGACCCCATTATAAATCAATAGAGAAATATTCAAATGCTTCTTATTCCGAGGATACGCAAGATAGCAGTCCAATTCCTTCTGGATCATGTTATTATAGGCCATTCTTGATGACCTTGGTGCAATTTGTGTTCAGTAATACCTGCAAGATCAGCCGATGTAATCCGAGGTCACCAACACTTTTTGGCAATACCTCTCGACAGAATGAAGATAGAGAAGTGAAACTGGTACCAATGATTTTGTCTTGTGACACGTCTCCCAATATGCAACATGACCTACTTGAGTCCCCCACTTGACCTTGACCTGAGGTCATTTTTTTTTTCAGTTGATTTAACCTGGTCAAAACTAATATGGTCGACGCACCTTGACGGGACAAACACGATGGCGTCAAAACCATTGCCGTATCTTTATTAAGTAAAAAGCTATTTGCGGAAAACAGTGCTGCCAAGAAACAACATTTTTGACCTTTGATGACCTCTGGAACCTAAACTATTGACCTGAGCTAAAATCTAAGGACAATGCATCGATTGCATTTTTCAAGGGATTTCGTCTTGTTTTCTGTTTATTCCTAACTATCATAGCTCTGGAGATATTTGGGAGTTTTTAATCGAATTCGTAAAATTGACAAATCTGACTTTTGATGACCTCTGGCGACCTCAATATTGACCTGAGCCAAAAGTGACAAACTAGTTTCAAAATTATTTTTGACGAGCTTTCGAACAGTTGTTTCGGTGTTTGTCTACGCCCTGTTTCGGTGTTTGTCTACGGAGCTGAGTTCGAGGGTCGTCTACCCCCCGGCACGGCGAAGGTGGCGCCGAGCACCGGCACGGCGTGGGTTTAAAACGGAGCTTAACCTGTGAGTTACTGGGGTATATTTCATAACGCGACTTACTGGAGGGGGGTTATTCCCCCCCCCCCCCCTCCCCTCGGATCTCCGGAACTACTGGACCGAATGTAAAAATTCAAACGGCATTCGATAGCCCTGGCAAATTTATCGAGGGAAACATTATATTGTTGACCCCGGGGTCACCGATGACGTCACAGGTCAGGTCAAATACAAAGTGTTTGACAGTGTCAAAAGTCTCGATGGATGGAATTGCCGCGCAAAAAATGCGATATTAAACGCATAAGCAGTCAATTAATCGGTATGATTCGTGTGTCTGACACTTCTAAGTACCTTTCTAAGCTGTGTATGGCCTTGGGTCAGGTCAAGGTCATCCGAGGTCAAGAGGTCAAACTGCAGATTACGGTCCTTAGGCGTTATAACACATGTTTATGGGTTATTTTTTTCGTCTAGAACGCGAAAAATGACCTTAGAACATTGTTTGTTCCATATAAATAGAAGTAAAAAGCAAAAACGGAAATGCGTTTTTCAAACGGAATTTTGAAGATATAGACTTCAAATTTGGTACACATATTCACCGACGACGTCTAGACCACCCATAATCCGGTTTTGGGATAATTCTGATTTTTTAAAAAAATTTAATGTATTTGTATTTCTCAAAATTTTGAATTTAAAACATATTTAAAAATCCGAGATCGCAGTTTGATAGCCTGGTCTATTGTGACTATTTTTATTTAAGACAATTAAATTGATCTCAAACATGGTAACTTTGATAGCGTTTTCTGCAAATCATTATTTTGCAACCTAAACCGAAGAACATAGCGTCACTCTGACGTCATTCCCAGTTGACCTATCATACCCTCATATTTTTCCTTTTGCCAACATGTGTATAATTGATGTGAAAGAAGGTACTGCAGGTTTGGTGACGATACTGGCGTTCATTTAGGAGTCATTGCAAAATAACGGGAAGGGGAGCAAAAAAATAGCCCCCCCCCCCCCCCAGTAAGTCGCGGATTAAGCTAACGCTTACGCGCTGGGGCCGATCCGATGCCGGCTATGTCGGTATTTTGCCGGCTTTTAAGACGAAAGTATTAATACTCAGCATCGAACCCAACGTGAGCGAAATGTTTGTGGGCCATCCCTCTGTCAGGGGGATGCACCCCTCAGGTGTGTGCACATTGTTAGACTCGGAAGCCTCCGACTTGAAGGAACGTCGATGTGAACGCGCGAAATTCAGTTCGCCGAACACATCAAGAAGCACTTTCCGTTGCAGTATCACTGCAGGCGCTCGAAGATCTCGTGCGCGTGCAGTGTTTGTGCAAGGGTCTTAACCGTTATATAGCCTTGGTCTTACCCATTACCTGCCTGAACTTCTGTCAGGAAAACCGTCAATGGCGACTGCAGGATTGAATATGGTGCGCCAATGCGCTGAAATGTTTTATCGACGTGCGATTCATCCATTTTGAGGCAGTTCTGGCATTTTGGCATTTTGAGGCAGGCAGTCTTGGAATACCGAACCCGACTTAAACGCGTAATGTGGCGCACCGCAGCGCACTCTACCACGATGTCAGCCGAACGGAACCAATTACATTGGCAACCTGTTGCATCAGCTTGTAGCATAGGCATTGCAGGACTTTTTGAACGAATTAGTCATATTACCAGCACTTAGTGTGGTGTGGTCACCCCACAGTACACTGTCATGCAATAATCAATTAAACACGCAGGCATTCTAGACCAGGGGCGGATACAGGGGGCGGCGGGGGGCGGCCGCCCCCCTCCCCCCCCCCCCCCCCCCCCCCCCCCCCAGGGCGGATACAGGGGGGGGGGGGCGGCGGGGGGCGGCCGCCCCCCCGGCCGCCCCCCACCCCGAGGGCGCCTCTACGCGGAGCGCCGACGGAGCCTATATACGCGAAGCGGCGATGAATGATCAAAAACCCATGGACATTCCCAAAACTCTAAGAACCTATAATTTTTCTGAAAACTCTATAATTCTCCGAAAATCTTCATAAAACCTCTAGATAAACTCTGACGTCGAAAGTCTTCAGATTTGACGTAAAACCTCTAATTGGAAGCGCTGTCGTACAGCGTCCGGGAAAAAGGCGCCAGAAGAGGCGCACCAGGCACCCGGGTTAGGTTAGGTATATTTTGTTATGCTATTTTTTAGACATGGTGCGCCTCTTCTAGCGCCTTGGCAGATTTTGCCAATCTGGCGCAGTTCAGTTTTTTCTAGCGGCGAGAATACCCGCCGAAGCGCGGCGCCGCACCTTCCAATGTTTGCTGCAATGTTTGCTGAAGTCCTGTAGAAGGTAGAGTCATCCGGCGATTTGAACGACATCCGGCGATTTGCCTCGTGTCAAAGCCTCGTGTGTTGTGACGAGTTATCGCACTAGATTGTGCCAAAAAGAGTAAAT
>JAXIVJ010008237.1:2500-37500 GCA_036785665.1 Chirona hameri
ATTGTAATTGTGGATGCATTTTTTGTCCCTTTTCAGAGGCCTATTTCAGAAAGAAGTTAGTAATTACACATGTTTGCGATTACAAACGCAAGAAAATATTGCAAACCTCACAAAAAGACATTTCACAAACATTCGCCACCTCTGAATTACCGATTGTAAAGAAAATTGTAAACACAAATGTTAGTACAGCAGAAAGCTTGAAATCAAGAACGTTTGTATTAAAGCTGATGCTAATGACAAATAATTCGATTGTTTACAAATTAATTTAACAAATATTTACATTGTGGTTTATTTTTGTATTCAATATAAAATTAGTTATAGGGAGAATAATCTTTTAATTAACATTTCATCGGAATGCAAACTCTGATCGTAAAAATAGATCTTGGTAAGCAGTTAGAGTAAACAGAATTTGACCATTCACCAGGTGGCGGAGCATAACAACAGAACTACTCTTAAAAGAAAGATCGTTGAATTTCTCGACCATTTTTTCACCTAACCTAGCCGATTTCCTACGTCGTAAAGGGTGAAGGTTCACTGCACATTGCACAAGACATCGTTGCAATTATATCGCCATGCGGTTTCTCCGCGCGGAGGCGCCCCTCACAGCGCAATCGGTAAGGTGCACTAGGACTTCAAAACTGGAGATTCCTGTTCCAATCTCTCGGGAAAAAACTTTTTTGGGCAGCTATACCTATGCATAACTAAACCATTACCCTAACAACCTCGGCAACGTAACAACCTCACCAAGAAAATAACCTGAACAGTCAAACAACGCCAACTATCAATCTAGTTTCGGAAATTCAGAACCCCTGACCCACTGGAATTACAAGTTTGTAATTGCAAATATTTCCTCACTTCCGTCAACCTTTGAGAAATAGAACATGTGCAATTGCAAACATTTTTACAAACAATATCTTTGTAAAGTAGTTTGTAAATAGTAAATTGAGATTTACTGCCCTGGGGATTTGTGAAATCCAAACTACAAACATGTGTAAAAAAATTGTAATTACAAAGAAATTCTTTGTAATTACAAACTTTTTTGTTTTGTGAAATAGGCTACAGATTACACCACAGTCCACAAGTTAAACATGCTGTCACATTATGCTATATGTCAACCTGTGGATCGTGGGCTGGCAAGAAGCATAAGCGTAAGGAAATGGATCTCGATTTCCTAAAGAGAAGATGATCTGGGCAGCATGGGTGCACAACCACAAGTGTGCCAGGGCAGACCTGTTTAATGGCGAAAATTCTTCTGTCTGCTCTGAGCACTTTGTGGAGGAAGATTATGATGCATCATATAATAAAGATAACTTTAGTTCCTGACACCAAACCGAAGATCAGAATTGATGCAATCCCTTCTAAAAATCTTCCAGCATCCATCTCAAGGTATTACACTTGTGGCATCAGCATCAGTAAAATAGTTTGCATCTTCCATTCTTTTAAGTACTTGCTTGGGTGCTTGGTTAATTATTGCCTGCATATATAAGGTACCTTTACCATTGTTTGTCATGCTTATTTTACACACTACTTTTTATTGACATTTGCATTAATTAATGTACAGTTCGTACTTTTCAGCTTTTCAATGTTGCCTGTGTACCATCTATCACTTAGCATCAAGGCAGCAGAATGCTAGGATCATAGATGTCAAATTGAGTTATATAATTGAAAGATTGAGCTGATTGTCTGGATGAGCTGATTGTCTGGTCCATATCTATGTGGTTCTGATGCATATCTTAACCCTCGCCCTAGGCGGGCTGACTGCCCCCCCCCCCCCTGAGGTTTTTCTTGAATAACTTTTTACACATGCGGCGCATCTTGCTGAAATTTTCAGTAGCTGAGTTTACAACAATTATACGTATGTTGTAAAAATATAATTGAAATTGGTTAAGTAGATTGGGAGAAAATCATGTTTTGATGACGTCATGTTGGTGGAAAACGATAAATATTTGAAAAATCGTAGAAAACAGAATTTTGAAGCAAATTGCAAACGCAATTGACCAAAGATATCAAATGTAATTCTCTTTAAAATGGCAATCTCTGATTTCTGATTTTTTTGGTTTTTTGACCCCTAAAATAAAAATTAAATGATTTTTGTCTTCAAATCACCACAAATCAAAATTTTCAAAGATGTTAGAAAAACCGGAATATATGTGAGAGAACTGAGTATGGACAATACCCAAACCAAATTTCAAAGCAATATTTTTATTTTTTTACTGAGTGATGGCTCCATAAGTGTAAGAAACTCATGACGTAATTTTTTTTAATAACTTTGGGGACTTTTTTTGTACCAGATACGAACAAATTATTATTTTTTTCTGTATTTCTGAGACAAAACTGGTCCAGGAACATGCATTTTTATTTACATTTACCAATTTTTAATTTTGAGGTTTTCTGACAGAGCAAAATCCCTGTTCTGGACGTGGTCGATCGAGGTCATTCACTTGACCTGGAAGGTCACTCGTTTACCCGAAACTTAAAAAATGCATACCGTTAGATTCCAAACATGACAGGCAACATGTTGGTTCTTACCGCGTTGCTCTATGTTGCTTGGTTTGGAAGTTAACCGGGGGTCTTTTTAGGACCCCCGTAGGGCGAAGGTGAAACACCTCCAGAAGGGCGAGGGTTAACATGAATTTTGACATAGTATGTAATATGTATTGATTGTTTTGGAAGAGATTGGTGTTTGCCAATTCAATAAATATTTGCTTGTGTGTCACACACAATACAAATGTGATGCAGTTTAATAGCCTATAATTGGAGGTGTCAAAGAAAGGTGTATGTTTTGTCACACCATATTGCAATTAGTGCATATAGCTACATCCCTGCATTTATTTACCAATGTGTTGCATATCTACAGGAAAACAGACAACTCAGTGGAGGCGTACCGGACTCTGGTGTCAGTGGAGGCGTGCTGGACTCCGTCGACAGTGGAGGCGTGCCGGACTCTGGTGTCAGTGGAGGCGTGCCGGACTCTGGAGGCAGTGGAGGCGTGCCGGACTCGTGGCAGTGGAGTCACGCCGGTCTCTGGTGACAGTGGAGTCATGGCCGGACTCAGGTGGCAGTGGAGGCGTGCTGGACTCCGTAGGCAGTGCAGGCGTGCTGAACTCCGTCGGCAGTGGAGGCGTGCTGGACTCCGTCGGCAGTGGAGGCGTGCCGGACTCTGGTGGCAGTGGAGGCGTACCGGACTCTGGTGGCAGTGGAGGCGTGCTGGACTCCGTCGGCAGTGGAGGCGTGCCGGACTCTGGAGGCAGTGGAGGCGTGCCGGACTCTGGTAGCAGTGGATGCGTGCCGGACTCTGGTGGCAGTGGAGGCGTGCCGGACTCGGGTGGCAGTGTCGCCTCCACCTGCGGCTCAGGTAGTTGAATCCCGCTCGCGCTGAGATCAAGGCACAAGAAAGAGCAGCGAACCAGGTTCGCCAGCACAGCCGGAGCTCCGAGTGCTCTGGCGGAGCTCCAAGTCATTGCTGACCTGTCACCATCTGTCGCTAAACGGCCGCTGCGCGACCGCATACAGACCGCTGTCCTGTCGTCTTCTTCCGCCGCCCTGCCGCTGCCCTGTCGCTGCCATGGCGTCGTATTCCGTCGCCCCGCCGCTGTCCTTCCGTAGCCCGGCCGCCGCCGCTGGCGAGAGTGAGCGGACGTCTTCGCAAAGGAGGCCAGCGCCCTCCTCCAACAATACACGCCCATCGACGTCGCCACCACCCATAAGGCCGTCTCCCGATCCGCCACCTCCACCTGGCAGCGATCATGGCCTGGCGGGCGGTACAAGGATCATGAAACCCGCCAGCGGGGCCCGGTCGGCGACGGCGACCGTCTCGCTACGGTAGATAGATAGATGCATATTCATCAAGGATCCACAAGCATGGTGGCTTTTCACCTGACACGTAGAACCAGTTAAAACATTGGACAAGTTGATATAGGCATCAACCCAACGAACACGAAGTGCGCATGACACACAGGGCATACACGACATACAGGACACGGAGCATTCAGTGGCGCCTCGACAGGATCGTGCGTTTCACATTCCCGAGGAACGATGACACATGTGGGTTCAATTTGGTGCGGTTCAACATTGTGACTCCTCTGATGCACAGTCGGCGCTTCCCTGTCTCAGTTCGGGCTCGTGGCTGCGTTATTCTGTCGGCGTTTCGGGTGCTGTGCTCATGTACCTCGTGGGCTACTGGGCCAATGGTTTGGCTGATGTGTTCTGGGGTGTTCGTCACTACGCTCGGTGGACATCCGGCAGCTCCGAGCCGGGCACTGGAGCGGCTCGGAGCAGTACCTCCACCGGATCGGCCGCCGACCTACGCTCGGCTGAGGACAGTGCAGCGCCGAGGAATGTCCCGCCGCCCTGTGCCGGCTATGCAGAGAAGAGGCTGACACACCGCGGCACGTGCTGCAGCGGTGCCCCGCCCTGGTCAGAGCTCGCCTTCGGCACCTGGGCGTCATCCACCCGGACCCGACTACTCTGCGCGATGACGGTGTGGTGGCGGCCTTGGCCGCCGGATTCCGCGCCCAACTGAGCCGCAATGGCTACACCCGGGATGCGAGCCGGAGGGAGAAACGAACGAACGAACGAGAGTTGTATTCTGGCATGTCGCTGTCCGCCGCCGAAGGATGTGGCGAGATTGGCACTCTCGCCTGTCTGGTCTGCCGCTGTTGGCATTGAGGTAGGGGGGCGAGAACGACAATGCCGTGCTGTGTGTGCCACAGTATGTTGCTTTGTGCCGATGTGTGCCGCTGTCGGGTGGGGGTGGGGGGGGGGGGGGGGGGGCGAGAGCGGCACTCTGACCTGCCTCTGTGTACTGCTTTGTGCCACTGCGTGACTGTCTGCCTCTGTGTGTGACTGTCTGCCGCTGTGTGCCACTGAGGGCGGAGGCGAGAGCCGCACTCTGCCCTGCTGCTGTCTTGACACAAGCTCTGTTTACCGTAACTAAACACACCCCACCCCGTCTGTCTGAGAAGGGTCCCAGTCTGTCATGGCACTCGGAGAGGTGTCACAACCCGTCGGGAAACTATGTGAGACGTGCTGACCACCTTGAGCAGTGTTGCAAAATACATATTCGCTCTTGTGTCAGAATATGGACAGCTGATTAAATGAACCGTAGCTTGATGATTCGTAAAAAAATGCATCACAGATATCGAATGATGACAGTTTGTTGAAGTACGGATGTACCGCACCAAATTACATCCCACGAACTAGATTTGGCGGCCGACCGATACTTGGCTCCACAAGCGGGACGCGGGCGAAGAGACGCCCAGTGACGTCACACAGCGGTCGGTGCAGAATGTAAACAAATCGCCTGGTGACGCTACCTTCTTATAGGGCCTTGATTCGCATAAACATATTCCACTGTAGCCGACTTGCATGCTAGAGTGACTACATCATCACACGCTACTCCCCCATCTAGCGTGGTTCACTGCAACTAGTAGTTGCAAATATGACCGCGCCAGACAGTTTTGGATGTCGCAAGCCTGACTGCCACGGCTTTGTATGTGGCTGTATGTCACGGTTTTGGATGCGCGAGTACCATTTTGGATGCGGCGAGTTTGGTTGATGAAGATGTCCCCTACCCGGGCGAATTTTGGATGTCGCAAGCGTTGTTGGCTGCGGTTTTGGATGGTACAAGCATTGAATGCTGCAACTTTGAACGCTTTGATAGTTCCCCGTGGTACCACCCCTATCAGAATGCACCATAACACAAACAAAATTGATTTGATGGACCTATCAATGGTGAAAACCCGATCTCAATCATCGGATCAGTGATTGCAAAGTTATTAGCTTCCGAAAAGCGTTTGCACGGCCGTGTCGGGCCGTGTCGGGCCGGTTCAGGCCGGGTCAAGTGTAAATTTGTCTAGTAAATTGACGAGAAACCTCACGGGCGCTTCGCACCTGCTCGGTAATCACCAGAATCATCAGGCACAATAGCTATTATGATGTAATCATGTTTGGAAATTCGGAAATTTTGCTATTTCAACACGTGATCTCAGGTCAAATCACGTGCTTTTATAATGTGGTCTTTTAAAATTCGGACTTTTTTCCATGCCAGAATGGACATCGATGTATCAATCTTCGAAGTTTAAAAAATTGGTGATATATTTGTTTTCTTCTAAATATAATATTTTTATTTTTGTATTTGGAAAAAAGATCATGGTCACCTTTGGTAATAACTTTGGTAATAACTTCGCACGTAATTGTGCTAGAGAGCTCAATTAAACGGCATTATGTTTAGGTATCTCGTCGACCTGCTTTCAATTATATACATCAGCCCTGTAGTCGCTCTGTGACCTCAAGATCACGTGACCAGAGGTCACCAGGTGCAGTCCACGTCAGATGGACCAAACCATAACATCCTACTTCTCACATTTCGATTGAACTAGGTGTCGGGGGTTATCTGGGCCCGTACATTCACGCTGTAAAGTTTTCAGCCCCGTCCGTATATATCGGGATACATCCTATACATAATTCGAATGATATAAAACTATGTATCATCAGAATCGCCATGAACAGGGGCGGAACTTTATATCTCTTTGGGAGGGCCCGAGCCCCCCCCCCCTCCCCCCCCAATGCTGAGCTGAGCCCCCCAATGGTGCTCCGGGCCCCCCCAATGTTTTCCCAAATTTGTGCCCCTCTAGAATTTTAAAGGACTACACGTATAGATTGTTCTGTTTTTAATTTTGCGTATTTCATCATATCATATGTGATTCCATCTGAGGAGTATTCCATCTTAGAAGTATACGAGCATTGCGATTCCATCTGCGACTGCTTTTCGATTATGATATAATGGGTAAGTTGGTAGCATGGATTCTCTTCTGCTAACAAGTCCGTAGATACAAGGTTCAAGCGTTCAGATTAGCGAATAGCGGAGGTGGAGCATGACAAATTAGCGATCGGAGTGCTCTATTTAAATGGTGTTCAATGGAATTTGTTATAAATGTATTGTTTACCTGAAATAAGGCTGATATTTTATGCAGCCTTTTTGGCTCTCTGGTATTGCAATATTCTAAATATCCAACATCCATGCTAAAATAATAGTTTGATCCGGAGGAACATCGAGGAGATCGTGCATCAAAGGGGCAAGGGCATCGGGTATGGGGTCATCGTGGCCAGGGGGGCTAGGGGTCCATGGCTCTTCCAGGAGGTTAACCGAGGTCGGCCTGAGTGGGTCCTTGGTTGACCAAACGAACCCTCGGTCAGCATGAGCGAGCCTCGTTGGGCCTGGAGGGAAGCTAGGTCGATCTGAGGGGGCACTCCGTCGACTTGAAGGAGTCCTTCGTCCACCCGAGGGGGTTCCAGTCGGCCTAAGGAGCCATTGTTTGGCCTGAGGGTTCCCCTGCCGGCCAGATCGGCCTGATGGCCCTCGGTCGGCTTGAGGGAACCTCGGCCGGCTTGAGGGGCCCTTGGTTGGCCTGAGGGGTGTCCAGTCGGACTGACGAGCTCTGCTTCGGCCTGCGGAGGGGGAGGGGGGGGGGCTCTGTCGGCCTGGAATGGTCCTCGGTCGGCCTGGGTGGGAGCTCGGTTGGCCTGAGGGGCCCTCGATCGGCTTGAGGGAACCTCGGCCGGCTTGAGGGGGCCCTTGGTCGGTCTGAGGAGCTTTTGTTCGGTCTAAGGGGCTCTTTGTCGGCCTAAAGGACCCTTTGTCGGCCTGAAGGACCCTTTGTCGGCTTGAGGGTACCTCAGGCGGCCTGAGTGGCCCTCGGTATACCTGAGGGGACCTCGGTTGGCGTGAGGGGCCCTGAGTGGGCTTAAGGGGCCCTCGGTTGGCCTGAGTGGCTCTCGCTTAGCCTAAGTGGCCCTCGGTATGCCTGAGTGGGCCCTCGGCATGCCTGAGGGGACCTCGGTCGGCGTGAGGGACCCTCGGTCAGCTTGAGGGAGCCTTCAGTTGGTCTGAGGAATCTTCGGTCGGCCTGAGTGGCTCTCGTTCGGTCTGAAGGGACCTCAGCCAGCTTGAAGTTTGTTTTCGGTATGAGGATTCCTTGGTCGGCCTGAGGGGCCCTCAGGCGGCCTGAATGGGCCATTGGTCTGCCTGATGGGGTCCTCTGGCGGCCTCAGGCGGCTCTCGGTCGGCTTGAAGGGCCCTCGGTCGTCTTAGTCGACTTGCAAAAAAAACGTTTTCGGCCTGAGGTGCCTTCGGTCAGTTTCAGGAGGTGCTTTTACGGCCTGAGGGGCCTTCGGTCAGCTTGAGGAGGCCTTCGGTTGGCCTGAGGGGCCCTTAGTCGGCCTGATTGACCCTCGGTCGGCCTAAAGGGGTCCCTAGTGTGTCTGTGGGACTCTTCTGTCGGCCTTAGGGGACTCTCGGTCGACTTGAGGGTCCCTTGGTCGGCCTGAATGAGAACTCAGTCGGCCTGAGGGGGCCATCGGTCGGCTCGAGTGGCTCTTGCCAGGCCTGAGCGGGCCCCAGACTGGTCTTAGAGGGCCATTGTCTAGGCCAGAAAGAACCCGGCGGTCTGAGAGGGGTCTCAGTTGGTTTGATACAGTATTTTCCAGGCCTTAGAGCCTTAGGCTGCTTGTCGTTCTGAAATGACCTTTGTCATGCCTGAGAGGGCCCTATGCCTGTCTGAAAGGTATGTTTACCAGTTTGAAAGGACCCTTAAAGGAAATAGTTCACCTTCGGACATTTTTTTCAGAACACGATTTTATTATATTCTTTAATACAGTTTTTTTTTTAAATGGTCCTACATCGCGCTAATTCAGGACAGAAAGTTGTAAATTATTGATTTTATAGTGTGCGTTATTGGTCTGCGCATGCTCCATGGCAGTGCTGGCACTTTCAGACGGTACGGTACAACATATATGCGCCGTATTCCTTCGCCAAAAAGTCAAATATCTTCGGCTGGAGAGTCTTTTCAGCCAAGACAAGTTCCAGATCAGGATTTCTCAACACGGGCTACAAAACTGCTATTTCAGTTCAAAACCCATGTTGAAGGTGAACTATTTCCTTTAATCGTCCAAGGGGAGGCGCTTTTCCGGTCTAAGAGAGCCCTAAGTCCCTATAAGAGAGGACCCTCCGCTTCTTTGATAGGATCATCGGTCGACCAGAGATGACCACCGTCTGTTCTGAGAGGGCCTTACGCGTGTCTAAGAAGGCCATTGCCAGACCTAAGAGGGCCCTGTGCAAGTCTGAGAAAGCGCTCGGCCATTCTAGAGAGCTCTTAAACGGGCTGAGAGAGCCATTGGTCGGTCGGAAGCAGTCTTGCAGACTCGGAGTCGTAATCTGAGTCTATTGAAGTCGATATTTTTTTGCCGGAGTCGGAGTAAGTTAAATTTTGCCGACTCCGTCTGGCATGTGATAATTATGTATGAGGAACGTGTTTTTCAGATGCATTCTTAAAGGGATATTGTCACCTCCGGAGGATTTCTATAAAGCAACTTAAATGAATGGTGGGGATCAACAATCATGTATGCTCAAGCTCAAACTTGCTCCTACAGCACCTAAAGCAGTGTATCGGCAAAGCATTTTGTATTTATTTCTGACTCCAAAACGTTGGTCCCAGCTGTGCGCAGTACTAGATTCATGATGGCCGCTCTCATCCAGTTTGGCTGTGGTATTGGCGCCCCCCCCCCCAAGCCCGTACGAATTCGCCGAGACTTGACATTGAAAAGTATATCTGTGTTATAAGGTATAGGTCACATAACTCCTACGGTCCCAAAGTTGAGCCATAGCAATTCTTGCTGTTTTATTATGAAAGAGGCTAAGGTTGTTGAAAATATAATTAACCGCATACACTTTTTAATTTTAAAGTGCATTGACGGAATGGTGATGTTGTGTTTGCAACATTCAAAAGAAAATAACAGTCTGCCAAGAAGTGATTCTAAATAGAGATGTGGCGACTCCAACTTTACGAATGCTTGGCAAGCATGACTGGTGCAAATGTATTTTTTGATCTAATGGGGGGAGTTTCGGGAACCAAATTTTGCAGGTGAAATCGGACACGCTTAATCGGCCGATACAAACCAAATACTCCACATTGGCCTGCGAGGTGGCAATGTCCCTTTAATTAGCCACCGATGGCAATAATTCCACATTTAACAGCTTCAAAATTGTGTTGCTGTCCTTACAAAAATGCTATGACCAGTCAGTGTTTACCTATCAACTTCAGTTAAGTAATTTTTCAATTTTATGGTCTGAAACAAGGAAATTGGAGAATAATTTTTTTTCTTCCCTGTATGAAGCGGACAAAATAGTTCCACAATTGTAATAATTGTAATAGTTATATAATACGTATATTATATAATAATTATACACTACATACGCATATATATTGGACGTTTGGATGTATTGGACGTTTAGTTTCAACTTGAGCATTCGGCTGTTGGGCCTGTTGGGCCCCGACCGATTTCATAAAGTTCCACCACTGGCCATGAACCACAAATTAATGCAATGTTATCTTGTGTGAGAACTCGAATGGAAAAGTGTCGAAACTTTGGCATGTGACCTCAGGTCAGGACACGTGATTTCGTTATGTTCTCAGTTAAAATTCGTGATTTTTCTTAGGTGGAATAGGAGGGTGCAGGCCCTTTGAATCACGTGCCAACCTATTTCGCTCAGTGATCAAGATCACATGACTGCATAATTAAATATTTCGCCGATAGAGGCGTTTGTGGATCCTCAAGATATAAATTTTTCTCCTCTCTATTTCCAGACCGAGAATGTTATACAAATAACTAAAAGTGTCTTCCAGAGAAAAAAACTTAAATTGTGCGAAATAAAACGGAAAATGTCAACACATTATCTATTGTATAATCAAGCCAGGTCATTTGGGAAATCAACCTCAAGGGACGTGACCTTGAGGTCATGGAGTGACCTGCAGGGGTCATGTTATGCATCATTGAATGCAGCTCGACGAGACAGATATAATCAATAATGCCGTTGAGTTAAGCTCTCTAGCACAATAAGTATGTGCAAAATTATTACCGAAGACCATGATTTCCCTAAAAAAAAATATAGGAATAACCTATCTCCAATTTCTTACTATCGAAGGCCAATATATCGAAGTCGATTCTGGCAAGAAACAAATTCCGAATTTTAAATGGCCCCATAATAAAATCACGTGATCTGACCTAAGATCACTCTGGGGCATTCCATAGAAGGCATTCACAAGCGGTGAGTGACTTCTGACCATTTTAATTTTCTTGAAAAGTTGTGCATTGGGGGGGGGGGGGGGGGGTTCAAGGGCGCGGAATTCATTGGTGGTGACCAAAACATTTCCCAAAAAAAATGTTTTCCAAAATACGGCCTTCCGTATTTTCCAAAGTTCGCTGTGCAGGCCTAATTTTGACGACCAATAACTCCGAGACAAAAAAAAAACTATTTGGAAAACTTTTTTGTTTGGATCAGGATTAGTCGTAGAACAATTTGGCAATCACGGATTTTCGATTTTTGTTGTTGTTTTTGTTTTGTCACGTGACCTCGTGACCTACTTTTTGCGCCGTGACCTTGACCTGTTGGAAACTAAATTAACATTTCCGTCTGATGACGATTTGAGCTTCATTGATGTACTTCGTATCCAAAAATAAAAAAAATTGGGGTTTCGCCTGTAAAACCTACTTTTGGAGACTTCCACAGCAAGACAACCATTTTTTTCTTCTTCAAATTTGCTGTCCGACCATTTGTAATTTTCTTGAAAACTTGTGCACTGGGGACCTACATTTTGCGACGTGACCTTGACCTGTTGGAAACTGAAATTATGTTTGTTTTCGTCTGATGACGATTCGAGTTACATTGATATGTCCTTTCGTATAAAAAAAGTATAAAAAGTGGGGTTCAACCTGTAAAAACTACTTTTGAGACTTGCAATGCACACAATACCCTGTTTGGGTACGTTACGTTGTATTGGCCTGTCAGGTCATATGGCGACCTGATGTCCGTATAACAGGCACCAACTGAGAGGTTTCGTCGTCATTGGACTTTGTTTCGAAAGCGTATGTCAAGTAGATGCGAAGTTTTCGACGGACAGGTACCCAAACATGGTATTATGTCAGCATTGCGAGACTCAAAAAGCTCGAAGCTCGAAGAACAGCTCGAACCCCACTTTTGTATACGAAAGGACATCAATGAAGCTCAAATCTTCATCAGACGGAAATTTTAATTTCAGCTTCCAACAGGTCAAGATCACGGCGCAAAAAGTAGGTCACGAAATCACGTGACAAAAAATCGAAACTCCGTGAATGCCAAATTGTTCTTCGACTAATCCTGATCCCAAAAACAAAGTTATCAAAATCGTTTTTTTTTTAGTCTCGGAGTCGTCAAAATTAGGCCTGCATATTTAACTTGGGAAAATATGGAAGGCCGTATCTTGGAAAATATACTCTTTGGATTTGTTTTGGGTCACCACCAATTAATTCCCCGCCCTTGAAACCCACAACTGCACAACTTCTCAAGAAAATTAAAAATGGTCGGACAGCAATTTTTTCTTTCTTTTTGGTTGTCTTACTGCGTGTTTTTGGGTTATCTCCCCATGTAAAAATAAAAAAGTATTTTCGAGGAAAGATTTATCCGCCACTGTACCAGGACAAAAACCACAACCTGCCGGATCGGTTGGGGGGGGGGGGGCAAAAACATACGTTTGCCTACCGATATTTCGTTGGGGGGGGGGGGGGGCAATTGCCCATTTTTCTCAACCGTAGATCCGCCACTGCTCCCTTCCCCCGCGTGTCCAGGAAGTTAGCGACGGATTCGGATTCGAATTCAGCGTCGAGTAGCGATTTGCTTCAAAATGTGGTAACAGGTCAATTGGGGAACGCTGATCACGAAAATGACACTTATTTTGACATTCAATGTAATCTTCAAGGTCATTTTCAAAGTCAAAGGACGGGAGGCTCAAAACGACCCGAAGTTATTGTCCGATTGCAAAAATAATGGTCTTATTCGATTCCTCGGGTCAATATTCTTGTATTCCAACACCCTTGGCAATCTCACTCATGGCAAATGACCTTGACCCTCAATTGCAAGGTCAATGGCGATCGGACAACAACTTCGGGTCGTTTTGAGCCACCCCATCCTTTGGCCTTGAAGATGATTTTGAAGATGACCTTGAATATCAAAATGAATGTCACTTTCGTGATAAGCGTGCCCAAATTGACATGTTGCAATATTTTGAAGCGAATCGCTACTCGACGCTGATTTCGAATCCGAATCCGTCACTAACGTCACGGACATACCCCGCCACGTGCCCCCTAGGCCCCCTTGGTTGCGTCCCCGTCCTCGGGGCGTCATTTTTTTGGTAGACAAAGAAGTGCCACATACACGTACCTTTCATACTTAGGGAGCCATAAGTCATTCAAAAATATAGATTTGCTTTGAAATTTGGTTTGGGCATCGTCTATACTTGGTTCTCCAATATATATTCCGTTTTTGTTTAAAATATTGTTGGAAAAGTTTGATTTTTGATTTAAAAAAAAGAGTTTTTAATCATAAAATCAAAATTTTGATTTTTTTTATAACGGAAGATATATTAGAGAACCAAGTATGGACGTTGCCCACACTGAATTTCAAAGCAATATCTATATTTTTGATTGACTTATGGCTTCCGAAGAAGTGTCACATCCGACGTACCTTTGCATACTTAGGGGGCCATAAGTCATTCAAAAATATAGATATTGCTTTGCAATTCGATTTGGGCATCGTCCATACTTGGTTCTCCAATATATCTTCCGTCTTTTTTTAATATATTAGAACATTTATTTTGTGATAAAAACTTGTTTTTAAATGTCCCCAAAAATCAACATTTTCAAACAATATTCAAAACTGGAATACATAGCAACATATTGGAGAACCAAGTATGGACGATACCCAAACCGAATTTCAAAGCAATATCTATATTTTTTGACTGACTTATGGCTCCCTAAGTATGAAAGGCACGTGGATGTGACACTTATTTGTCTATAAAAAAATACGCGTCATCGGGCCTCGGACTAGAGGCCCGACCCCGAACTTCGAAAACAATTCTCCACCCATGAGTGAGTATATAATACTGGGATGAGTTTGTGTACACTGTACTGACACGAGGAGTACTAGCTATAGGTAAGCTGGCCCAATCTTTTCAACCCCCTTCAATGGATTCTAGATTGAGACAAATATAAATCTCGAGCAATTTAATGTGGATCCCACATGCAGTTTGAGGTTGGTAGGCATCTCATTATTTTTTTGCTGTAAAATTATATGTGTTCAGTGCTGTCACGAATCGGAAACTATATAGGAATGAAATAGAAACGAGACGGACACGGGAACGGGACACGGGAACGGGACACGGGAACGGGACACGGGAACGGGACACGGGAACGGGACACGGGACACAGGACACGGGACATGGGAATGGGACACGGAAATGGGACACGGGAACGGGACACGGGACACGAGAACGGGACACGAGAACGGGACACGAGAACGGGACACGGGAACGGGACACGGGACACGGGACACGGGAACGGGACACGGGAACGGGACACGGGAACGGGACACGGGAACGGGACACGGGAACGGGACACGGGAACGAGACACGGAAACGGGACACGGGAACGGGACACGGGAACGGGACGGGAACGGAACAGGACGGGGACGGGACGGGGACGGGGACGGGAACGGGACGGGAACGGGACGGGAACGGGACGGGAACGGGACGGGAACGGGACGGGAACGGGACGGGAACGGGACGGGACCGGGACCGGGACCGGGACCGGGACCGGGACCGGGACCGGGACCGGGGCCGGGACAGGAACGGGACGGGAACGGGACGGGAACGAGACGGGAACGGGACGGGAACGGGACGGGAACGGAAACGGAAACGGAAACGGAAACGGAAACGGAAACGGAAACGGAAACGGAAACGGAAACGGAAACGGAAACGGAAACGGAAACGGAAACGGAAACGGAAACGGAAACGGAAACGGAAACGGAAACGGAAACGGAAACGGAAACGGAAACGGAAACGGAAACGGAAACGGGACCGGGACCGGGACGGGACGGGACGGGACGGGACGGGACGGGACGGAACGGAACGGGACGGGACGGGACGGGACGGGACGGGACGGGACGGGACGGGACGGGACGGGACGGGACGGGACGGGACGGGACGGGAACGGGAACGGGAACGGGAACGGGAACCTGGACCGCACTCTCGGAGTAACGTGTTTTTGCACCTTTTTAATTGTCAAGGTCAAACCGTAATAGCTATCGAGTAGGCGTTTGCGGTGAAAGTTAGTGCATCACCTGGGTCGCAGTTTGACATGCTTTTTAGTTTGTAAAATTATTTCTGTACACCAGTTATGCGCTGTGCAATGGTACCGGCGGCTGACCCCGAAATGACTTTAGGCCAAATGGTGACCCTGATAAGTCAGGTCAATGTTGAAAAGTAAGACCAAGTGTGTGCGAGTATTTTAGCGTTGGATTGATCTCCGTAGCTCTTCTGGGTCGGTCACAATGTGCTGTGCAAAATCTAACCTGGGCTGAACCTGGACCGCACTCTCGGAGTAACGTGTTTTTGCACTTCTTTAATTGTCAAAGTCAAACCGTAATAGCTATCGAGTAGGTGTTTTCGGCGAAAGTTAGGGCATCATCTGGGTCACAGTTTAACATGCTTTTTAGTTTGTAAAATTATTTCTGTACACCAGTTATGCGCTGTGCAATGTTACCGGCGGCTGACCCCGAAATGACCTTAGGTCAAATGGTGACTTTGAGAGGTCAGGTGGATGTGGGAAATGTAAGACCAAGTATGTGGGAGTATTATGGCGTTAGATTCATCCCCGTAGCTCTTCTGGGTAGGCCACAATGTGTTGTGCAAAATTTGACCTCGTGACCTTGAATGACCTCTGGAGGTCAAACGGCTGGGTGTGACACCGAATACTACCATGTGTTGACCACTGTACCCCTCGCAGATATTCTGTGCAAATTTCAGCTCGATCGGAGGTGACCCGTACCTGGGCCGAACATGGTTGCACCTCTAGGAGTGACGTTTTTTGCACCTTTTTAATTGTCCAGGTCAAACCGTAATAGCTATTTAGTAGGTGTTTGCGGTGAAAGTTAGTGCATCACCTGGGTCACAGTTTGACATGCTTTTTAATTTGTAAAATTATTTCTGTACACCAGTTATGCACTGTGCAATGGTACCGGCGGCTGACCCCGAAATGACCTTAGGCCAAATGGTGACCCTGCGAGGCCGGGTCTATGTGAAAAAGGTAAGACCAGGTGTGTGCGAGTATTTTAGCGTGGGATTCGTCCCCATAGCTTTTCTGGGTAGGCCACAATGTGCTGTGCAAAATTTGACCTCATGACCTTGCTTGACCTGTCACCTCTGGATGTCAAACCGCTGAGAGTGACACCGAATGCTGCTAGGCGTGGACTGGTGGAACCCTGGTGGACATTCTGTGCAAATTTTAGCTCGATCGGAGGTGACCCGTACCTGGGCCGAACCAGGGCTGCTCCTCTGGGGAGCGACGTTTGTTGCACCTTCTTAATTGTCAAGGTCAACCCGTGATAGCTATCGAGTAAGTGTTTTCGGAAAAAGTTAGTTCATTATCTGGGTGACAGTTAATATGCTTTTTCATTTGTAAAATTATTTATATACACCAGTTATGCGCTGTGCAATGGACCTTGAGAGGTCGGGTCGATGTGGGAAGGGTAAGACCAAGTATGTGCGAGTATTTTAGCGTTGGATACATCCCCGAAGCTCTTCTGGGTAAGGCACAATGTTCTGTGCAAAATTTGACCTCATGACCTTGCTTGATCTCTGGAGGTCAAACCGCTGGGAGTGACACCGAATGCTGCTAGGCGTGGACTACTGGACCCCTGGCGGATATTCTGTACACATTTCTGCTCGATCAGAGGTGTCCCGAACCTGAGCTGAACCTGGGCTGAACCTGGGCTGAACCTGGGCTGAACCTGGGCTGAACCTGGGCTGAACCTGGGCTGAACCTGGGCTGAACCTGGGCTGAACCTGGGCTGTCTTGATGGACATCTCAAATCCCAGAAGTAAACCGAGAAGCTTTATAAAATCGGTAACAGAAGAGAAAACGAGCTCAGTTATTCAAATATGTTACTAACGGGTGTCATTATACTAACGGCAAGTAATCAGTTGTGGAATTTGTTGTTTTTTCGCCCTTGAAGCGGCGCGAACGATTCTTCTGTCTATATTTAATTAATTTGATTCACAGATTTGATATAAAATGGATATTGACTGCATTTTTAACAGAGCAAAATAATGCCTACGAACATCATAGACTGGTACGACCGGTGTAGCTCGCGTATATTTCTTGATAGACAAAGAAGTGCCACATATAGATATTGCTTTCAAATTCGGTGTGGGCATCGTCATTCGTCCATACTTGGATCTCCAATATGTCTTCCGCATAACTAACCTTAGCTAACCTAACCTAACCCCGCCATTAATCCCGATCGGGATGAACCCTAAGATTCGCTCGTAGCCATTAAGTCCGATCGGGACAAAACCTAAGATTCGCTCGTAGCCATTAAGTCCGATCGGGACAAAACCTAAGATTCGCTCGTAGCCATTAACCCTATTCCCTGCGGGCGCCCAGAATTACGTTAACCTGCGGGGGGCAGATTCTGCCCCCCCCCCCCCAGAGATCTCGAGAACCGCTCGGTCGATTTCGATCGGGAAAGCGCCATTCGATTTTTTATGACAAGATCTCTCTTTTTGGACCCCTAAATTTGTGTTATGTTTAAAAATGGGTGCCAGGGGGCAAAAAATCCTGAAAATTTTGGGTGTTTTTTGAAAGGTCATGGCGGCCATGTGGCTCGACCGATTGTCATGCTCCAAACGTTTTTGAGCTTCAAATGTATTGGTCTTTAATATATCAAAAGAAAAAAAATCATAGGCGTTTTCAGGGAATGTAAAGCGGGGGATTTTCTGTGGAAAAAATTGTGCTGTTCGTGATTGTTTGGGACGACATGGACGTCACATGTGGGCAGTATATGCTGTAATTGGTAAAATTTGATATATTGCGCATAGGCGGATCCAGGAAAAAACCATGGGGTGGGGGCACCATGCGCGTAACGCTTTTATCATCTTACTAATTTGAAGTTTTACCTAATTTGAGGGTGAGTATCGCCTCCCATTTTTTTATCCTGAGTGCGCCTCTGCCCCAAAAATATGTACAATCCCAGTATTTATGATGCATATTGCATTGAAATTGTTTCTGACGCATTTATTGCACTGCAAACCACGAAGGAAGTATGCGCCGCAAAAAGGCATTCGTAACCACTCCCCAAAACAGGAGCCTGGAACCGCCTCTGCTCCACCGATTTTTTCAAAATTTTGACACAACACTCGCCATTCAATTTTGGGAAAAGTCACAAAGTTTCAGTACGCTAAGCCTAACGGTTTAAAAGCGGTAAGTGAAAAACCACCGGGGGGGGGGGCAGAATCTGCCCCGCAGGTTAACCCTCGCCCTACGGGAGCTGTTTTCACCTTCGCCCTACGGGGGGGGGGGGGCTCACAGGCCCCCCTGCTAACTTCCAAACCAAGCAACTTAGAGCAATGCGGTAAGAACCAGCATGTTGCCTGGCATGAGAGGAATCTAACAGTATGCGATTTTTAGGTTTCAGGTCAACGGGTGAACTTCCAGGTCAAGTGAATGAACTCGGATTTATCACGTCCAGAACAGCGATTTTGCTCTTCAGAAAACCTCAAAATTAGAAATTGATAAATGTAAATAAAAAGGCATGTCCCTAGCCCAGTTTTGGCTCAGAAATACAGAAAAGGTAATTATTTGTTCGTATCTTGTCAAAAAATCAAACAAAAATATTCAAAAATGACGTCACCAGTTTCTTACACTTAGGGAGCCATCACTCAGTCAAAAATGAAGATATTGCTTTGAAATTTGGTATGGGTATTGTCCATACTTAGCTCTCTCACATATATTCCGGTTTTTCTAACATCTTTGAAAATTTTGATTTTGTAGAGATTTTTCAAAAACAAAATCATATATTTTTTATTTTAGGGGTCAAAAACCCAAAATTTTGACAATCCGAGATTTCCATTTTCAAGAGAATGCCATTTTGTATCTTTGGTAAATTGCGTTTGCAATTTTCTTAAAAGTATGTTTCTACCATTTTTCAAATATTTATCGTTTTTCCACCAACATGACGCCATCAAAACATGATTATCTCCGAAACTGCATAACTTATTTCAATTAAATTTGTACAGCATACGTATAATTGTTGTAAACTCAGCTACCAAAAATTTCAGCAGGATGCACCGCATGTGTAAAAAGTTATTCAAGAAAAACCTCAGTGGGGGCCTGTTAGGCCCCCCCCGTAGGGCGAGGGTTAAGTCCGTTAGGGACGAACCCTAAGATTCGCTCGTAGCCATTAAGTCCAATCGGGACGAAACCTAAGATTTGCTCGTACCATTAAGTCCGAGCGGGACGAAACCTAAGATTCGCTCGTAGCCATTATGACTAAAAAGCCAAATGCAGTCGCCGGGATTCGAACCGTCCACCCTCGGCATGTAAGCCGAGCATGTTAACCACCAGGTACAGAAGATCGGGTGTCTAGAGGCACTGTGCCACATCTAATCCGGCTATGTAGCGGAAATATCGTCAGGCTGCCAGATTGTTGCCAGTCACTGTAGTTATCGCTAGATGTGGTACTTATTTGTCTACCAAAAAAATGACGCGTGTATGTATAGCTCCCATTGTAGTTTATACTAGGTTTTAATTTGATACATGATTACTATTTTGATAACCCTAAATGTTCCAAGCGGCTTGGGGCGCTGGCAATCTTCGCTAGTTGCAAGGTGTACAATGATTTTGCTAATGTAGGGTCTAGAAGAAAAATCTGAACATAACTGTTCTGAAACCTCACAAGTATTAAAGGATCACCTTGGAAATTTTTTACCAAACACGATTTGATTATATTTTTAATACAATTTATTTTTATATTGTCAAAAATGGCCTTATATCGCGCCGATTCAGGACAGAAGGCCGTACATTTTTATTGTTTATCAAAACTATATGCATACTCTCTGAGTCAGAGTCCTGACGTCACGCGAATGTAAAAAAAAATGGTTCAGCCAATCAAATTCGAAAGTAGTCGCGTAAAGATAGACTCGCATTGGAGATGTGCCAACCGGCGGCCGGCGATTCGCTTGCTAGCACCAGCTGCAAGCTGATTGGCTGATGGCATAGCCTCTGCCCGGGCTAGAACCAGTACAACATTATCTTCGCCAAAAACTCAAATATATTCGGCTGGAGAGTCTTTTCAGTCAAGAAAACTTGCAGATAGGGGTTTCCCAACACGGGCTACAAAACTGCTATCTCAGTTTAAAGGGATGATACGGGTTTCCGTCCTGAAAGTAAATGCACTCTTTTGCAGTTGTATGAGCTTTAAACACGTTTAAGACATAAAACAGGGACCTCAATGCTCATTTAGTCCACTATTTCAGCAATTATCAGCGTTATAACTTGGGCGTTTTTCGAGACTAGTCGAGACTTTCGAGATATAACGAGTACTTGATCGGCACCACTGTCCATCACTTTTATCTTAAGATCAATTTGAGAGTTTTGAATTATCTCAAGTCCTACACTGGATCACAACATTATTATGCAATTCAAAACTGACGGGACTTTGTATTACTACACACTGTTCGTTGCAGTGGCGCACGCAGGATTCCATTTCGGGGGGGTCAGAGCCCTAAAAGCTTGTGAGCGGGCCCCCACCCCTTGTGAGCGGGCCCCCACCCGTTTTTAGAAAACTTCGCGGATTTCGGTCACTTGTTTTTGAGCGGGCCCCCTACAGCATGGGACCTGAGACATTAATAATTTTCTTGTCAATGTCGTGTAAGGTGACTGCGTGTGCTACTGATGTGCAAATTTTAGGTGCGTGTGCTACTGATGTGCGGTACAACTGTCGAGAGTAAATTTGACGAAATGAGGTAAATGATATAAAAAATTATATTTTACAGGTTAGGCAGGTAAATGACAACAACAACAATTGTATTTTACAGGTTAGGCAGGTTAGGCAGTCCGATCCCCGGTAGTTATGTAATCATCAGCATCGTTGGGGTTGTAGTGCGCCTCGACTACGTCATTCGCGCCCACCATCATGTTGCCACAAGTTGCCATAAACCATTTCCTGAAGCAACAATGGATAATGTAAAAAATACGTATCAATATCAAATACGCTCGTATCAAGAATTTGCAGGGATCGGGCCCTGTTGTGATCGGGCCTTCGTTTTGACCAGGCCCTATATCACGTCTTTCCCAGCACCGGGCCCCTGCCTCGACCAAGACCGGCCCCTACCAGAAACGGGCCCGCATCAAGAATATGCAAGGACCGGGCCCTGTTGTGACCGGGCCCATATCACGCCTTTGTCAGCACCGGACCCCTGCCTCGATCGGGCCTGACCAAGACCGGGCCCCTACCAAAAACGGGCCCGTGTCAAGAATATGCGAGGACCGGGCCCTGTTATGACCGGGCCCTCGTCCTGACCGGGCCCCTTGCCACGCCTTTGCCAGCACCGGCCCCTGCCTTGATCAGGCCTGACCAAGACCGGGCCCCTACCAGAAACGGGCCCGTATCAAGAATATGCAAGGACCGGGCCCTGTTGTGACCGGGCCCCATGCCACGCCTTTGCCAGCACCGGGACCCTGCCTCGATCAGGCCTGACCAAGACCGAGCCCCTACCAGAAATGGGCCCGTGTCAAGAATATGCGAGGACCGGGCCCTGTTGTGACCGGGTCCCATCATCCCATGCCACGCCTTTGCCAGCACCGGGCCCCTACCTCGATCGGGCCTGACCAAGACCGGGCCCCTACCAGAAACGGGCCCTTCAGAAATACGGGCCCCTCAGAAATTTCGGGGGGGGGGGGGGTCAGCTGACCCCTTTGACCCCCCCTGCGTGGGCCACTGGTCACTTCGTTGATGTTTTGTGTTTTTGTGGTTTTCTTATTTCCGGCCTTCAGAGTTGAGAATCTGGTGGTGGCGTATTATTTTTTTTGGCATGAAAATTCATGACAAATATATAATGTTATGGGAAACTAGGTAACTGCTGCTGTCGTTGGAACAAAACAAGTTTATTTTCTTTCAAATATTGTTTTTTTCCGGAAATATGCCATAAGTGAGGTGCTTTATTAGCATAAAAGAGATGACTGGCTCTGCCTCAGCCGGTCCAGCAGAAAATACGCGGTGGCATCACCGCGCACTTTGGAATGTCCTTACGTGCAGAAGAGATCATTTCCAGAAAAATGTGGCTACCGTGGAACTTCTACCACCTTTATAAGTACGTTTTACTATGTAACTCAATTATTCTGGGAAAAACCCGTATAATCCCTTTAAAACTAATGTTGAAGGTGAACTATTTCCTTTAATATTGAGAAGAAATTGATAGCCACAAACAATTGTGCCGCCAAGAAGAGAAGCACGAAATTTGAGGTTTGGGAACGCTTTGCTATTTGAATCAGACCGTAGAAGAAGAACAAAAATCACGAGAAAATGCGACTAGAGCAAAAGGGAGGACCCAAAAACATGTTGCCTCCCCCTTAGAGCTAAAAAGGCCCCCTGGAGCCGCCGGTGCCTTCCCCATAATATAAGCCCACCTCGCCCAAATGCCCACCCAGTCCAAAATCGTTACGGGAGGCCGTGTAAACTGGGATATGTGTATGCACATTGTGCGCCATCATCAAATGAAACGGCCACCTATAATTTCTCACTTAGCTGCTCAATCGCCATTACCGCCACCCCAAGCATCCATTCCTCCAAGTGGGGTAATTGCCCCTTATTTGAAGGGAGGGTCTAAAAAAACAACCAGATTAGCAGACGAGCCCATGCTCCGAAACTACTGGACCGATCTGATGGATTTTTTTAACCATTCGATTCAGAGTAGTTTGAAACGGTGCCGTTTTGGATTTTATACAGTTTGGTCTACATTAAATGTACCAAATTGGACCAAAAGTATTAGTGCAAATTTGACGACGAGCCCATGCTCAGAAACCATTGAGCCGATCTGGGCGATTTCTTCACCATTCCATCCGACGTGGTCCAAAACGGTGCCGTTTTGGATTTTATACAGATTGGTTCACTCTAAGTGTACCAAATTGGACCAAAACCACAAAAAACGTTGCCGCCGAGCCCATGCTCCGAAACTATGGAATTGATCTGGAAAATGTCTTCACCATTCGATCCGACGTGGTCCAAAACGGTGCCGTTTTGGATTTTATACAGCTTGGTCCACTTTAAGTGGCCCAAATTGGACCAAAACCACCAAAAAACGATGCCGACGAGCCCATGCTCCGAAACTATGGGACCGATCTGAGTGATTTCTTCACCATTCGATCTGGCATGGTCCAAAACGGTGCCGTTTTGGATTTTATACAGATTGGTTCACTCTAAGTGAACCAAATTGGACTAAAACCACCTAAAACCGTTGCCGACGAGCCCATGCTCCAAGACTATGAGACTGATCTGGGAGATGTTTTCACCATTGGATCTGGTGTGGTCCAAAACGGTGCCGTTTTTGATTTTATACAGATTGGTTCACTTTAAGTGGACCAAATTGGACCAAAACTTTAATGCAAATTTGCCGACGAGTCCATGCTCCGAAACTATGGGACCGATCCGGGCGATTTCTTCACCACCATTCGATCCAGCGTGGGCTAAAACGGTGCCGTTTTGGATTTTATACAGATTGGTCCACTTTAAGTGGACCAAATTGGACCAAAACTTTTCGTGCAAATTTGCCGCCGAGCCCATGCTCCGAAACTATGGGACGATCTGAGCGATTTCTTAACCATTCATTCGGCGTTGTCCAAAACGGTGCCGTTTTGGATTTTATACAGATTGGTCCACTTTAAAGGAAATAGTTCACCTTGTAATTTTTTTTACCAAACACGATTTGATTATATTTTGTAATACAATTTATTTTTATATTGTCAAAAATGGCCTTATATCGCGCCGATTCATGACACAAGGTCGTAAATTTGTATTGTTTATCAAAACTAAACCGCCCCTGTAGCTCAGTGGGAGAGCGCTGGACTTCTAACCTATCCCGGTAGTGGCAGCCCCGGTTCGAGTCGCTTCGGCGCTCGCTATTTGCTCCTGACTGGGATGGCCTGCGGCCGGTGGCAGCGATCGCACTCAAGGTCAGGTGAAGTCAGTGAGCGGGGCGGGTCGTGTCCAGGTATGTCGGGCACGTAAAACTTTCGTCTCTAAATTCTGCCGGCCAACAGGAATTGCGCGATCGGGTGGTGAGGTCAGGACCTGCGCAACAAGCTCTGCTTAGCGTGGTTCTTGACCTCGAAAATCCATCCATACAAAACATTCGGACTAAATTTATTATACAAAACTATATGCATACTCTCTGAGTCAGAGTCCTGACGTCACACGAATGTAAAAAATGGTTCAGCCAATCAGATTCGAAAGTAGTCGCGTAAGGATAGACTCGCATTGGAGATGTGCCAACCGGCGGCCGGCGGTTCGCTTGCTATCAGCAGCTGCAAGCTGATTGGCTGATGGTATAGCCTCTGCCCGGGCCAGAACCAGTACAACATTCTTTCGCCATCCCCGCATTCCTTCGCCAAAAAATCAAATATATTCTGCTGGAAAGTCTTTTCAGTCAAGAAAACTTGCAGATAGGGGTTTCCCAACACGGGCTACAAAACTGCTATCTCAGTTTAAAACTAATGTTGAAGGTGAACTATTTCCTTTAAAGGAAATAGTTCACCTTGGATTTGTTTTTGCCCAACACGATTTGATTATACTTTTTAATGCAATTTATTTTTATATTGTCAAAAATGGCCTTATATCGCGCCGATTCAGGACAGAAGGCCGTACATTTTTATTGTTTATCAAAACTATATGCATACTCTCTGAGTCAGAGTCCTGACGTCACGCGAATGTAAAAAATGGTTCAGCCAATCAGATTCGAAAGTAGTCGTGTAAAGATAGACTCGCATTGGAGATGTGCCAACCGGCGGCCGGCGGTTCGCTTGCTATCAGCAGCTGCAAGCTGATTGGCTGATGGTATAGCCTCTGCCCGGGCCAGAACCAGTACAACATTCTTTCGCCATCACCGCATTCCTTCGCCAAAAAATCAAATATATTCTGCTGGAAAGTCTTTTCAGTCAAGAAAACTTACAGATAGGGGTTTCCCAACACGGGCTACAAAACTGCTATCTCAGTTTAAACTAATGTTGAAGGTGAACTATTTCCTTTAAAGGAAATAGTTCACCTTCAACATTAGTTTTAAACTGAGATAGCAGTTTTGTAGCCCGTGTTGGGAAACCCCTATTTGCAAGTCCTTTTTGACTGAAAAGACTCTCCAGCCGAATATATTTGAGTTTTTGGCGAAGGAATGCGGTGCTGGCGAAAGAATGTTGTACTGGTTCTAGCCCGGGCAGAGGCTATACCATCAGCCAACTAGCTTGCAGCTGGAGCTAGCAAGCGATCGCCGGCCGCCGGTTGGCACATCTCCAATGCGAGTCTATCTTTACGCGACTACTTTCGAATCTGATTGGCTGAACCATTGTTTACATTCGCGTGACGTCAGGACTCTGACTCAGAGAGTATGCATATAGTTTTGATAAACAATACAAATTTACGGCCTTCTGTCCTGAATCGGCGCAATATAAGGCCATTTTTTACAATATAAAAAGAAATTGTATTAAAAAATATAATCAAATCGTGTTGGGTAAAAATTTGCCAAGGTGTACTATTTCCTTTAAGTGGACCAAATTGGAAACGCGGAAACGCGCAATTCCGAAATGGCGAAAAACGCGCCAATTCCGCGCCTTCCCTGGCCGCTGACTCGGCAACCGAGGGTCGCAGCGGGATGCGAGCAACACTATGTCATAGAGAATCGATTGTCCTGGGGTATTACGTGTCGTTCAGAGCGAAGGGCGTGCCACGTGCAAAGTTGTGACCACTTTTATGATAAAATTGCCATATTCAGGATTTCAATTGGTGCTCGGAAACCGTTGGACGTAGAAAGCTGCCTCGGGCACCATTTTTTAGGCGCAGGTGCTGTCTTCAAATTATATGTTACACAAAGCTGTGTGACTAATATTTAGGTGTTGAAATTGAAATGCAATATTTTTGGACAGTTTAATCCTTCACACCGCCGTAACACCCAAAACGAGGGCAAACTTGACCGGCAAATTTACACACAGCGCCGTTCTTGCTGACCTATACCCACCACAAATAATCTGTTAATCGCTCATAGGTAACTTATGCTGAAGTCAAACGTAAACGATTACCGACGCCAACGTTGCGAAATAATGTCGTCGAATTAAATATCATCGCTGAATATTGGTCAAGACTTCAACAATGCTTCAATAATAAACGCATGTCTATATGTCCATGTCCGCCCCTGTAGCTCAGTTGGGAGAGCGTTGGGTTTCTGCGCAACAAGCCTGCGCAACAAGCTACGCTTAGCATGGGTCCTGACCTCGGAAATCCATCCATTCAAAAACATTCGGACTAAAAAAAAAAAAAACGTCGCACTTCCCTCAGGGAGATTTTGCTGACGCCGGATGACATATTTCAGGCATTTAACTAGCGTAAAGGCGGCCGCTCACTAGGCCATTCGGCGCGCGGAGGTCGCGATATCACTACGACTTTCCGCGCATCTTTAGCGACTTTCCGCCTTCGCGTCAGCCGAAACGTCAAAAATCGCGGACGAATGTCGTCGGCCGGCCATCTGCGGACCGGCGGAAAAAAGCTGATTCGAACGAGCTTTTTTCGGCGACTGGACGCCGCGGAGCCGCGGACAACAAAATTGATCAGGCTACAGTGGCGAATCTATGCAAGACAGAGGTGCACATTTTGCACAGCATGCTCTTGCCGCTGTGAAATTTATTATGGAAAAGTTTCGTGGTTCTAAACTTACATTTTCGTCGAAAAATGGCCATCATTAATTTACCTTGTGACAGGCTGTAGGCACAGGTTGCGACATGCTGTAGGTCGGCGGGGCGGAATCTCGCGAGCAGACAGCGCCGAATCCGCCGGAACAAGGACGATATTCAGCGGTATCGACGCGATTTTCTGAGGCGGAATGTCGCAGTATATCGCGCGCCGAATGGCCTAGTGTGCGGCCGCCTTAAGTGTTTTGGCATAGACTGAACGGAATACGGGAACGGAATACGGGAACGGAATACGAGAACGGAATACGGGAACGGAATACGAGAACGGAATACGGGAACGGAATACGGGAACGGAATACGGGAACGGAATACGGGAACGGAATACCGGAACGGAATACCGGAACGGAATACCGGAACGGAATACCGGAACGGAATACCGGAACGGAATACGGGAACGGAATACGGGAACGGAATACGGGAACAGAATACGGGAACGGAATACGGGAACGGAATACGGGAACGGGATACGGAAACGGAATACGGGCACGGGATACGGGAACGGAATACGGGCACGGGATACGGGAACGGAATACGGGCACGGGATACGAGAACGGAATACGGGCACGGGATACGTGAACGGAATACGAGCACGGGATACGGGAACGGAATACGGGCACGGGATACGGAATACCGGAACGGGATACGGAATACCGGAACGGGATACGGGATACCGGAACGGGATACCGGAACGGGATACCGGAACGGGATACCGGAACGGGATACCGGAACGGGATACCGGAACGGGATACCGGAACGGGATACCGGAACGGGATACGGGATACGGGATACCGGAACGGGATACCGGAACGGGGTACCGGAACGGGATACGGGATACCGGAACGGGATACGGGATACCGGAACGGGATACGGGATACCGGAACGGGATACCGGAACGGGATACCGGAACGGGATACGGGATACGGGATACGGGATACGGGATACGGGATACGGGATTCGGGATACGGGATACGGGATACGGGATACGAGATACGGGATACGGGATACGGGATAAGGAATACGGGATACGGGATACGGGATACGGGATACGGGATACGAGATATGGGATACGGGATACGGGATACGGGATACGGGATACGGGATACGGGATACGGGATGCGGGATACGGGATACGGGATACGGGATACGGGATACAGGATACGGGATACGGGATACGGGATACGGGATACGGGATACCGGAACGGGATACGGGATACAGGAACGGGATACAGGAACGGGATACATGAACGGGATACAGGAACGGGATACAGGAACGGGATACAGGAACGGGATACAGGAACGGGATACAGGAACGGGATACAGGAACGGGATACAGGAACGGAATACAGGAACAGGATACAGGAACGGGATACGGGAATAGGATACAGGAACGGGTACGGGAATGGGAACGGGGCACCATTTCAGACCACGATGGTGAAGAAATCACCCAGATCGGTCCCATAGTTTCGGAGCATGGGCTCGTCGGCAACGGTTTTTGGTGGTTTTGGTCCAATTTGGTCCACTTAGAGTAGACCAATCTGTATAAAATCCAAAACGGCACCGTTTTTGACCACGCCAGATCGAATGATGAAGAAATCTCCCAGATCGGACCCATAGTTTCGGAGCATGGGCTCGTCGCCAAATTTGCACTAAAAGTTTTGGTCCAATTTGGTCCACTTAGAGTTGACTAATTTGTTTAAAATCCAAAACGGCACCGTTTTGGACCATGCCGGATCGAATGGTGAAGAAATTGCTCAGATCGGTCTCAGAGTTTCGGAGCATGGGCTCGTCGGCAAATTTGCACTAAAAGTTTTGGTCCAATTTGGTCCACTTAAAGTGGACCAATCTGCATAAAATTCAAAACGGCACCGTTTTGAACCACACCGGATCGAATGGGGAAAACATCTCCCAGATCGGTCTCATAGTTTCGGAGCATGGGCTCGTCGGCAACGGTTTTCAGTGGTTATGGTCCAATTTGGTCCACTCAGAGTAGACCAATCTGTATAAAATCCAAAACGGCACCGTTTTGGACCATGCCGGATCGAATGGTGAAGACATCTCCCAGATAGGACCCATAGTTTCGGAGCATGGGCTGGTCGGCAAATTTCCACTAAAAGTTTTGGTCCAATTTGGTCCACTTAAAGTGAACCAATCTGTAGAAAATCCAAAACGGCACCGTTTTGGACCACGCCGGATCGAATGGTGAAAAAATCGCTCACATCGGTCCCATAGGTTTGGAGCATGGGCTCGTCGGCAAATTTGCACGAAAAGTTTTGGTCCAATTTGGTCCACTTAAAGTGGACCAATCTGTATCAAATAAAAAAACGGCACCGTTTTGGCCCACGCTAGATCGAATGGTGAAGAAATCGCCCGGATCGGTTCCATAGTTTCGGAGTATGGGCTCGTCGGCAAATTTGCACTAAAAGTTTTTTTGTCTAATTTGGTCCACTTAAAGTGAACCAATCTGTATAAAATCCTAAACGGCACCGTTTCGGATCACACCGGATCGAATGGTGAAAACATCTCCCAGATCGGTCTCATAGTTTCGGAGCATGGGCTCGTCGGCAACGGGTTTTGGTGGTTTTGGTTCAATTTGGTCCACTTAAAGTGGACCAATCTGTATAAAATCCAAAACGGCACCGTTTTGGACGACGCCGAATCGAATGGTGTATAAATTGTCCGGATCGGTCCCATAGTTTCGGAGCATGGGCTCGTCGGCAAATTTGCACTAAAAGTTTGGGTCCAATTTGGTCTACTTAGAGTGGACCAATATGTATACAATCCAAAACGGAACCGTTTTGGACCACGCCGGATTGAATGGTGAAGACATCTTCCAGATCGGTTCCATAGTTTCAGAGCATGGGCTCGTCGGCAACGGGTTTTGGTGGTTTTGGTCCAATTTGGTCCACTTAGATTGAACCAATATGTATCAAATCAAAAACGGCACCGTTTTGGACTACGCCGGATGGAATGGTGAAGACATTTTCTAGACCGGTTCCATAGTTTCGGAGCATGGGCTCGTCGGCAACGGTTTTGGGTGGTTTTGGTCCAATTTGGTCCACTTAAAATAAACCAATCTTTATAAGATCCTATACGGCACTGTTTTGGACAACGCCGGATCGAATGGTGAAAAAATCGCTCAGATCGGTTTAATGGTTTCGGAGCATGGGCTAGTCGGCAAATTTGCACTAATAGTCTTGGGCCAATTTAGTACATTTAGGGTGGACCAAACTGTATAAAATCCAAAACGGCACGGTTTCAGACCGCTTTAAATCGAATGGTCAAAAAATCACTCAGATCGGTACAGTACTTTCGGAGCATGGGCTCGTCTGCTAATCTGGTCGGTTTTTTAGACCCTTCCTGATTTGAGTTGAAAATCACAATAGATGGAAAGCGTATAGATACTTTAAATGGAACAAGTATTTGTTGTATATTACTATCCATCACTAGAATCTTGTTTTGGTTCAACAGCGACTAAAGTGGAGTGCTAGTGACAAAAATGGCGTTGGTGGGGCGCGTGACTGGCGTGATCAGCTTAGGGCGAAATATATTAAATAAAGAATTTGCGGGGGCCAAGTGTAGATATCCTTCCAAAAATATTTTCCTGAAAAGTTCATCAGTTCGACGCGAGGCAGTGCGTTGTGCAGCAACTGGCGCTGAAACGCAGCGAAAGAAGCTCAAACTTGGCATCTTCGGCAAAGCCGTGCTTTTGGGGATAGGTGTAGGAGGTGCGTATGGATATTATAGCTATGACCAACGGAAGAAGCTGCTAGCAAAGCCGGCAACAGGAGCTCAGTTTCTTTTCAAAGAGCCTCCACCAAAACATGAAACATCAAGAAGGGTAAGTTTGTTCACAACAATGTTTTGTAATTATGTAATCATGTCTGCCTGTTATTGTTATGTAATCATCCCAATAGTTCATTCATTGATTCATTGCTTACAGTAATAATAGGGTAAACTGCTGTAACCCTGGGCATTTCCTAAGCTCAGACTTTTCATGCTATCAGAATGTAAACAATACCTACTGATGCTCTAAAGCACAGTGTCAGTATTGTCTGCATTCTGATAGCATGAAAAGTCTCAGCTTTTGGTGGCCGTTCGGGACAGGTGTCCTGGGGCGGAAATGGCCTCCATCTTGGATTTTTCTCTTCAGAGTCACATGTCTGTTTATGGTGAACGTGCTATAGTAAACTATTAATAAACTTGTGGGATCCCCAGCCCACTGGTTTACAACGAGCAATATGAAGGAGACCCTTCATTTAAAACGTGACCAGAAAATGGCAACAGTTTTTCCCTTTGCCCCCAGGGCACCTGTCCTGAACGGCCACCAAGCTTTGGATGTGTTTGAAGATTATACTTTTACCCTAGTGCATGGTTTATGGGCATTCTAGATAATTGACTGAATCTTAACCATTGCATTTTACATGCAAGGGAAGCTGGAAGTCATGTCAGTTTGAGTTGACCATTGTATATCTCATAAAGGTTTTGACATTGTAACTGAACCTAAATTTAATTAAGTTAGCTTCTAACAGTTGAGAACATTTATAAATAAACACATTCATGGAGGATTGTAAACAGAAGGTGATACTGACAAAACAAGAAGGCAGTGGTCAAAATGTTGGAATATACACTTGTGACCTGCAGTGGCTGTATCTGATTCCCACCAGGTATCCATCCCCGAGGACAGCACTGGACTGAAGCTGACTCTGTACCAGTACCAGACATGTCCCTTCTGCTGCAAAGTCCGGGCCTTCCTTGACTATTACGGCATCTCCTACGACCTCATCGAGGTCAATCCCGTACTCAGGAAGGAGGTCAAATGGTCGTCCTACAAGAAGGTTCCTGTTGTGGTAGCTGAAACGCCTCAGGGATGGCAGGTGAGCATCTTGATATATTGAATATACATACATATACATGTATGTACTAAAGGCACATGCCAATTTCTTTTCTGGTCATGCATGACTCAGACCAGTATATACTCTTGCTATCCTGCCTCTTTAGCAGAATATTTACCTTGTATGGAACATCAAGCACAAATAGTAATATTTTCAGCTGATTGAGAAATTTGCAACCTACCTTGGTTTTCCCTCAGAATTGTTTCCCTACAAAATGCAAATTGAAAAGAAGTACAACTTTCTAACCATAGGTACTTTAATATGAAGCATGACATGCAAAGTCAAAATTAGGTCGTTTTGGTTGTACGAGTCGTGTGTGACGACGTGGTGTGCCGTGCTGTGTCCCGGCAGCAACTGAACGACAGCTCGATGGTGATGTCGGCGCTGTACTCGTACCTGTACGACTCGAGCCGCGGCCTGCCCGAGCTGGCCTCCTACTACCCGCCGCTGACCGCCACTGACCAGGACGGACGTCGGCGAACCGACATCATGAACAAGTACTTCCTGATGTACGGCGACCGCGACACCAAGAGGACCAAGGACGACATCAAGTGAGTCCGCCTGTCCACAGCGGTAGTCACTGCGCGGCGGCCGCCGGGCCGGGGACGGTCTTAGCTGGTCGGCTGGTGCTGATGGGTGACGTTTAGTCAAGGCTCTATTGTATTGCCTATTGTCAAACATCAGATGTCAGAACTAGTTTTGGTTTGGGTCGAAAAGGATTATTTTTAGTTGGGGCTGTGTCTATGATATTGAGCGGACAGTGGCTGAAGTCCTGTGTTAGCTGGTAAAAGTACCACCCGAAAGCAGGCCAACAATTAATGTTTTAAGTGAATTATTTCAATGACTAATTTCAGATAGTTTGAATGAATGGTTTCATGGGCGCCAAATAACCGAGAGTTGCGGCGCCCGTAAGCCCCAAATCATCATCATGAATGAATAGTTTCAATGGTTTCAGATACTTCGTAAATGCATTTAATCAAACTGTGATAGAAAGTGCCAAGGTTAGCGATGTAAGGTGAACGAAAAAGTTTGATGTGGTGTATTGTTGTTTCTCTAGGTTGTCCTTGGAAAAATTTCCTTTTTAACATTTATTGCATTTTTACATTTAACTTACTATTTGAAGAGCCTATACCCTGACACCGCGCTCTGTGTGTCTGTGTGTCCGCGCCGATCTAAGTACCGTGAAAAAATCCGGCCAGCACGGGGCTCGAACCTACTACATTCGCGTTACCTATCAAATCACGCCCCAACCAACTCAGCCTACTGCCACCTGCTCCTGCCGTTACCTTAACCCTCGCCCGGGTAGGGCAAAATCACTACGTGTTCAGGTAGGGGGGGGGGGGGGGAGGGGGTTGGTATGGCCCTCCTCCCTTAGCGTTTCGCCCCTAATTGAGCTAGAGCTTCGATTCAAAGACGAGCGTGTTGCTTGTGACGAGAGGAAGCCGCTGCTACCTGAAGGTCTTTGGTCATTAGGTGACCTCTGAGGTCATGTCAATGACCCACAAGTCATCAAAATTGAAAATGCGTATAAATTGAATTTTATCGAGCTAGAATCGTGAATGAGCATATCATAATGCTTAATAGGTCCCAAATTCGTAATCAGCGTCACAAAATGTTCTAAAAACTGCAAAATTCCAAAAAGGTCATGCCAGGTCATCTGAGGTCAGTGACCTCGGTTGACCTGTGGATGTGTATGACCCCAGTGGAACATATAATTATCTAAAATGGATCCCAAATTTGAAATCAGCGTCACAAATTGTCCTAGAAACCGCCAGCAGCCCAAAAAAGTAATATGAGGTCATCGGAGGTCAATGACCTCAATTGACCTCTGAAAAAGTCAATCGAGGTCACAATCTCAGTGGAAACCACAACTGTCACCTGGAAACACCTTTGCATATACTCCTGAACAACACACTCGGAAACTGCACAAGTTACAAGCATCGATCTGCGGGACGCCAGTTGCGCCTTGCATGACCTTGAGAAACAGGTCATAGGTCACGGGTCATGTGGGTTAGAAATGTAAATTTTTCAGATTCTGTCAAATTTGTCAAAAGTAGGGTACTTTAAGTTTAATCGTAATCGGTTAGAAACTACGCGCGTTATTCTAGAAAAACCGAGGGGGGTGGCATCCACCCCCCCCCCCCCCCCCCCCCCCCACCCGGGCGAGGGTTAACAGCAGTTAACATGCTGATCGCCAGCCCGACTGGCTCATTGGCTGGCCGGCTGACCTGTCACGTGACCGGTCAGATTGGGTCGACGCTGGGCTGTTGGAATCTTTTGAAGCTAGCGTTGAGTGAGTGATTCAGAAATCGTCCGTGAGTTTGGATTATTTCTGTAAATGCTTTCTGGTGCTATGTGCAAGACATCTTAACAGGGCACGCCATTTTTAGGGTGTCGGCATAAATCCGCTTTCCCCACGAAAAAGATCAGTGGGTTCACGGATATACAGGTCAAATTAATGGGCGCAAATTGACCATGCAGTCGTCGCGCCCTTAAGCCCCAACAAACAAACAAACAGGTAAAATTAACGGGTTCGGGGTTCAAGTTATCTCCCGAATGATGGTAATATGTTAACGGATTAACGGGTGAAACATCCTCTAGTAAGAACTATCCTGCTATTATATATAAGACGAAATGTCCGTATGTACGTATGATTGTCAGAATTTGCCGGGCCACAGTGCCGAGACGGTAATAGCTCAGACAGCGAAATTTGCACACAAATCAGACCTGTGCAAACTTCATTTTTGGCCGGATTTCGCGTTCAACGTCTGTGACGCACGTGAGGGCCGCTTTTTAGGGGAGGGGAGGGGGGGGGGGGGGGGCTTGCGACCACCGCCGTCAGAGCTGCACGTGCTGGCGACTCTAGAAAACTGGCTGGGTTTTTAGTCACTTTCAGAAATAAATAACAATTTCAGTCAAGCTGTTTTGCTAAATAGAATGGCGCGTCATCACATCGGCGCTTGCGGCTGAAATATGAATTAATTCGTACATTTTCGACGCAGTTGATACGATAGCTTAGACAGTTTTAAGTTGTGTAGTTTGGGCCAAGTTTTGTGCTGTAACTAGCTTAGTAGGCGGTGTTAAGAGATATTTTAACGGAATTTTGTGTTGCATATTTTGCACCTGTGTGAAGTGGGACACATTCCCCTTTTTCTTGGGCAACGTGTCTTAGACTCAACGATATGTTTTTGCAACATTAAATTGGCACAAACGCAGCCAGAGCCAAAGCCAGGG
>JAXIVJ010008237.1:42500-56545 GCA_036785665.1 Chirona hameri
AGCTATAGCAGGATAGCGTTTTCTGGCACCCCTGACGCGGCACGTGCCACGCACCATGCTGATTGCTGACCCATCGCGTGAGACGAAACATGCCAATAACATAATTGATTGAATGGGGCTATCAGATGGTGAAGACTGCTTGTCAATCGGATGCGGGATTCCAAAGATATATGCTCCTCAAAAGCGTTACGGTCGGTCGTTTTGGTCGGCACCGGGTCGGCCGCTTATATGTGATACAAATCCCGTATTCAGTGAGGACTCGCGAGCGCTTCGCGGTCGCTCGTAATTAGTTATTGAAGGTTCGATCCGGCTCAAACCGCCAGGAAGAGATTACAAGCTTTCGTGGTAAGTCGATGTAATCCATTATCACTTATTCAATATTAATTAATATATGAATACTTAAGTGTCGCAGGCATGGGTGGAGAATCGTTTCAAAAGTTGGTGTGGCCGGCGCACTGGCGGATCCAGCCTCTCTCCGTGGGGGAGGGAAGGGGGGCATCTTTTTGTGGCAAAAAGGTACCCTCATTTTTTTATCTGCGGATTTGGGCCAGTCACCTTATTTTGGTATTCGAGCTTAAGAAATTCACTTCAAATTTGCAAAAATGTATCGTGTTAATTTTGTTTCCGGAAATTTTTTATTTATTTTCATTTTTTGGGTCAAAAACACATAATTTTGCAAATCAGAGATAACCATTTTGAAGAGAATGTCATTTATTTTCTTTTGACATTTTTGTTTTGCAATTTTCTACAAACCTCTATTTTCTACGATTGTGCAAACATTTATCGTTTTTCCACACAAAAAAATGGCTTGCATGACGTCATTATAACGTCATTATCTCCCAGAAAAACTGCATAAATGTCATTGGAATTTGTTGCAAAGACGTAGAATGGATGCAGCACGAGGTACTGCAAGTTTGACGTTGATATCTATCATAGTTTTCAAGTTATTGAGAAAATCCGGGAGGGAGGGCAGATTCTGCCCCCCCCCCCCCACCCACCAGCGGGGCGCGGGTTAAGTGTCACCGGGTAAGTGTGTTAAGGGTTAAGTGAATTTGTGCTTGAATTGCATCAGGTGCGTTGTTTTGTCTATCATTGAAAGAAAGGGATACGTACAAACTTCCAATGCAATCACTCGAGAAAAAACTTCCGTTTTCATGAAGTTCCATTGTTTGTTTTTCATTGTTTTTCACATTCAGTGCAGGGAACGCGCGAGGAGGGGGGGGGGGGGTATACTGGTATTTAATGCCCCTCCCAGATTCCTGTGGGAGGGGGGGGGGGGCATTTGCCCGATGCCTCCCCCCCCTGGATCCACCAGTGCCAGCAATGACCGCCAAGTAGAGCCTCTGTCAAACACTTAATGGAATTATTCACTTTCCCATTTTTCAAATTTGCATAAGCAATTGCGAAAGTTGTGTCATGGCGCGAAGCGGTGCGAAATTTTCCGGTTTTTGACTGTGTATAGCTGGATTTTGACTGCTGCAAAGACAATTTTTACGATTGTACGATACATTGGGAACGCGCGGGGGGAGGGGCATACTTGTATTTAATGCCCCTCCTAGATTCCTGTGTGTGTGTGGGGGGGGGGGGGGGGGGATTTGCCCCTGATGCCCCCCCCCCCCCTGGATCCGCCAGTGGGCCGGCGGCTGCTGGCTTCCAGCCGGCTGCCGGCAGTGACGTCATACGGCGGTCCGCCGAGTTCAAGCTCAAATGGCTCGTGTCCTTACCTGGTTATAGAACCTTAGTTTTTACCACGGTCATATAATAGTTTTTACTTTGGGAACACTTTGGAATGAGAAACTTGATTATTTTTCCTTTTCCTTTATTCCCCGCACAAATTCTCGCCTTTGTTTTCTCAAAAAAAAACTATTTCTATAGTACTTGATAGTATTAGAATGCACTTCTCTTGGCGCAAGAAAGACGAAATATTGCATTGCTATTGGTACGTGTAAACCACTACATCTAAGATTGGAGGGACTAAGATGCACACAAATATGCATTATTTTATATTATATGTCAAAATGTATGTATTATTGTAAAATTTATGGGTAACTTATGAACTTAGGGGATATTTATGTAATGCTTTGCTTGAATATGATTGTTTTATTTATCAATTTGAGGCTTTGGGAAATACTTTGTGCCTAATATAAATTGATACCTTGGTATATGAGTATGAGTTTGAAGGCTTCTTGAATGAAACTGATAATATTGTTGGGATGGTAGATACATTTTGTTACTAGCTGTGAATTTTTAATTCGATTTGTTATGTTCTGTGATCTATTTCTATATTTAGGAAATCCTTTTGTCGTCATGTGCTTTATTGCTTGATATTGTTTTGCCAGGCTTGTATTAAGTTACTTGTTCCATTTTTAGTGTGCAAGACTAACTCCCAATATTGAATTGCAATTTTAATATAAGTACTTACCTTAAGGCGTTAATATACATTTTACCTATAACAATGTGTGTTTAATTGTTTGATAAATTTGGTTGCCAGGCTTGCATTAGGCTATTTTTACATTTTTTTACCAATAACTCATAAAATGTCACATTCAAAAGTAAAAATAAAGTCAGGAAGTTGGTGTGGCACTGCCACACCAACTTTTAAGATGGTGTGGCCATGGCCATACCTGCCATACCGCATTCTCCGCCCATGGTCGCAGGATCCAAAGCTCAAGGTCGTTTGCGGCAGAAAACGTAAACAATTGCTGAGATTCCATTTGGCTGCAATGCCAAATATGACGTTTGTGCAATTACAAGGCCACAGTGATGACCTGATGTGCTTGCGACGTTTAAAGACTGTATTGATATCAAAAACAGTAGAGTGGCTCGGGCCTCACGCTGCACATACCGCCGTCCGCCCCGCTCAGCTTCCGACTGCCGGCCGCCGGCTCCCGTATTGAGAAAACAGACACTGCTGCTGTAGCGCACGTGCGCTGCACGCCGGAGGCACCTGCGGTCCGCTGAACCACACCTGAGGTCACCGGTTTCAGAACGGCTGATGAAATCGTATGCGCTGAATCGATTGGTGCTTGTTGCGAGCAAATCGGTCCAGCCGTTGCTGAGATTCCATTTGGCTGCAATGCCAAATATGGGCTTTTTGGATTTACAAGGTCATGGCGATGACCCGATGTCACCAATTTCAGAACAGCTGATGAAATTGTATGCGGCGAATCGATTGGTGCTTGTTGCGAGCAAATCGGTCCAGCCGTTGCTGATATTCCATTTGGCTGCAATGCCAAATATGGGCTTTTTGGATTTACAAGGTCTTGGTGATGACCTGAGGTCACCAATTTCAGAACGTTTGATGAAATCGTATGCGGCAAATCGATTGGTGCTTGTTGCGAGCAAATCGGTCTAGCCGTTGCGGAGATTCAATTTGGATGCAATGCCAAATATGACGTGTGTGCATTTACAAGATCACAGTGATGACTTGAGGTCACCAGGTTCAGAACGGCTGATGACATCGTATGCGCTGAATCGATTGGTGCTTGTTGCGAGGAAATCGGTCCAGTCGTTGCTGAGATTCCATTTGGCTGCACATATGGCGGTGTAATAGTGTTGTCCCAACTCCCATATAATACCTAGACAGCCATCTTGCGCCGTCCGGCCGTTCCCACACTGTGTGGTGGCGCCACCACTAACTCACCAGCCCTGGGGGCAAAACATCGCTGCGCGCCATAGGGACCAATGTATAAATGGCAAATTTGAACGGCTCCCTGACTGGGTTACGCTTGGAAAAAGTTGTGCAAAATAGCATCATATTATTTGCTGGAGATTCTAGATTGAGCCAAAACGAATTATAAGGTTCCACCTGGTCATGGAATTTCTGGAGAGCAGCTGAAATGATCGGTTACCATGGCCTTATTTGGGATGTAACAACCACGTTATACCGTTCACTTTCCGTTGGAAATGCGATCTAAGCTTAGTATATGAAGTATATGAAGCTTAGATCGAATTTGCAACGGAAAGTGAACGGTATAACGTGGTTTTTACGCCCCAAATAAGGTCATGGTAACCGATCACGTCAGCTGCTCTCCAGAAATTCCATGACCAGGTGGAACCTTATAATTCGTTTGAGCTCAATCCAGAATCTCCAACGAATAATATGATGCTACTTTGTACCACTTTTTCCAAGCGTAGCCCAGTCAGGGCGCCGTTCAGATTTGCCATGTATACTTTGGTCCCTATGGCGCCAGCGATGTTTTGCCCCCCCCCCCCCCCCCCCAGGACGGCTGACGCCACCACACTGTGGGAACGTCCGGCGTATGCGGCGCGCGAGTTGGCTGTCTAGGTATTATATTGATGTCAGTGATATTGTGATAATCATTGTCAACCTAATATTTTCTTTATAGCTCTCTATAGCTCAATATGACGTCATCAGCTTAAATACAAACTAATTTTATGAAGTTAAGTAAAGTTTTCGAGAGAAAAAAAAATATCACCATCATTTTCAGCAGCACTTACTTGATATATTCAACTGCAACCGGCGTATATTTGACAACTTTCAGAAAGGTGAAACATCCCCTTTAAGAGGAATAGGTCACATTGAAAGTTGTCTTGAAATTTGGCTATACGGGGTATTTCGAGCTAAAAAAAAACGAGTATGGCATTTGTTTGGACGATAGATAGATATCCGTCGATGAGTTTCAAGTTTCGTGCCCCGATCGGGGCACTAAACAGACGAACAGCGTCTTATAAAAGAGCTCCTGTTAGAAGAAACTGTTTTGTGCCCAGATCTACTACCACGACACTACCACTCCTGTGTCGTAATTACTTAGCGTAGGGAGCAGGGTTGTGCTTGACTCAGAGTCGGTGAGTCAAATTTGACTCAAAACTGACTGAACTCAACTTGAGTCAGAGTCGAGTCACTTAAGAAAAATAGAGGGTTGAGTTGAGTCAGAGTGGAGTCGTATGGATGTCGCTTAAGTCAAAGTTGAGTCGCCTGGATGCTGCCCAAATCAAAGTTGAATCAACTCATCCTCTTACGAGTCAAAGTCACATCTGACGAGAACAACAAATCCTAGCAACTAAATAATAAAGGCGTCCAAACAATGTTCTAGAGTGTGAGTTTGGGCGCTTTTCGAACCAACTTTATAATCATGAATTGATAATAAATAAATTGTCTGTCTAACAAATAACGTAAGGAGTACTTCACTACATCACTTACTCTGCTGACTGCTCCTTATCTTATGTGAAGCAATACAATATTAAATACATACATTAACATGATAACTGCAGTATATATAATCTAATAATAACCATATCAGAATAATTTACACTGCATCAGATAACATCAAAATAATGACCAATTACAAGATACCAATCATTAAAGACAACTGATGATATGTCAGCATACTTACGCACGTACCCAGGGAATACATTTCAGTTTGAACCCCTGTCACTAACAACCGATCTAACTTGAACTAAAACATCCCATGACCCCTACAAACACATATAGGTAAATACCATTTTTTCTGGAATGTTTATACGAACCATATACGCCATTATGTCTGAAATCAAGAAGTTTGCATCACAAATTGACTTGAGGTAGTTTAAGAACGTTAATTCAACAACAGATATAATTAACTTATTATTATTTTTGTTATTATTATTAACATTATTATTATTATTATTATTATTAACATTATTATTATTATTATTATTATTATTGTTGTATTTATTATTATTGTTATTATTATTATTATTATTATCATTATTGCTATTAGGAACTTATATATTTGAAAATATCTTACAATGCAGCTGGATGCAGTAGCTATTTATGATAATGTAATATTCATGTGCCTTGTTGATCAAGTGTAAATCAAAATAAAAGTATTGTTTATACCATTCCAATTACTTTTTGCAAGTCAAATACATTTGAATCAAAGTCGTGAAGTCCGTTGAACATGGGTCAAAAATGAGTCGACTCAAGAAACTTTCACATGAGTCAGAGTTGAGTCAGGGCCCAGGGGTAAAAGCAAATGAGTCAAAGTTGAGTCGACTAAAAAAATTGTCTCCCCGCTTGAAGTCAAAATTGAGTCAGGGGTAACAGCAAATGAGTCAAAGTTGAGTCGACTCAAAACAGAAATTCCCCCACTTGAGTCAGAGTCGAGTCAGTTCCTTCGAAAATGAGTCAGAGTCGAGTCAGTCTAAAACAAAATCCGAGTCGGAGCACAACCCTGGTAGCGAGGTAATTCTTTCACCACAACCCGTTTTTCGATCTGCTCTACAAATCTGCATTCTCAGTAAAAAATAATGTTAAAGGTGAACTATTCCCTTTAACCGGGGTCTCAGCGGGGTCTCAGCATTGACCGGAGGGGAGAGGGGGCAAATATTGCCCCCTCGTTATCTCCGGAACCAATGCTCGCAGAGATACACGCAATGCGGCATTCGAAAGCTCTCAATGATACGCATCTAAATCTTACGATAAAAAAATCAAATTGAGGTCACATCAGGTCAAGGTCGGGTAAAAATGGAGGCATTTGAGTTTATGGACCATACTTTCCATCCAAAGCCTTTGATTGCGACCATAGCCTTTGATTGCGACCATGATCACCCAAAGTCCTCCCAAAGGTATAATACACATCCTGAATGACCTAAAATTAGATTGTTGGCAAAGGTCAAGGTCAGGTCACAAAAGGTCACTATACGCAGACAATTGCCGAAAGTCATGCAATACATGCATTATGGGCTATTTCACACGTAGCATTCAATAGTGGTGGTCATTTTATCATCTGACCTCATTTAAGTGAAGTTGTGTCAAGCTTAGGTCAAGATCAGGTCACATATGGTCAAATTTTGAAATAGATAAATATAAATACAAAAGGCATGTTTCTAGACCAGTTTTGTCTCAGAAATACAGTGATAGCATTTATTTGTCTTTATCTGGTCAATAAAAGCAAACAAAAACGCAATTTCAATGACGTCGTGAGTTACTCAATACTCATACTTAGGGAGCCAAATGCAGTCAAAAAGGTGATATTCATTTTAAATTTGTTTTGTATATTGCTGGAACACCATTCTTTCACATATATTTCGTTTTTTTTTTTAATATTTGGAGCCCCCCCCCAAAAAAAAAAAAATGGGACAAAAACCAAAGATTTCAAAATTACGAGACAGCAGTTTGATAGAAAGTTCAATTTCCTATCTTTTCATTATTGTTGTTTTAGTTTATCTTAAAATGTCACCATTTTACAGCTGCCTAATGTTTGGGTGATTTTATCGCTAATTTCTCGTAAAGTGACTCACAAAATGGTGTATATCTTTTAGAAAATCGACGAAATAGCTTGAATTTTCTGAGCCGACGTAGAATTGATGTGGAAGAAGGTACTGAAAGTCTCAGGTTGATATCTTGAACGGGTTTTAAGGTAGCGCGAATATTCAGTTCAGTTTCAGTTTAGTTTATTGGTAGATCATTCCACACGGTGGGTTAATGTTTGATCCTTGACATGATACAGTGGTAAAACGGTGGTACTAAACAGACACAGTAAGACACGGCACAAATAAAATACACGTAGTAAAAGCCAGAAACATATCCATTCCAATCACTTAAAAACACATCGATCTAAAAGGCGTAAAAACTCGAATTTTGTCCGGGAACCAGTGGTGGCAGGTGGCAGGCGATTCCAGGATGAGGCCGCTCGAAAAGAAAATACCCGGCGCGACATCGACAAGCGTAAAGCTGGCGGCTCCAACATGCCCGCCAACGTCGCCCGGGTTGTGAACTGCGATACAGCGGCTCTCCTTGTGAAAAGCGTGCGGATTGTCTCCGGAGCGCGCGGATCGCTCAGTGCCCTGTATACAGCAATGCTGTCTCGGTGGGTGATAAGGTCACCCACGCTGCGCCAGCCCAGGGCCTTTACGGTCGGTGAAATATGGTCACAAGCACGCGCTCCGGAGACAATCCTGGCCCCGAAATTAATCACCTTCTGCACCTTGTGCAAATTACACTGAGCAGCTCCACCCCAGACTGAGAGGCAATAAAGGATATGTGGGAAGACGTGACATTGGATAAGAAGTTGACGGACATCGGGTGTGAGATGGTGGCGAATTTTATACAAACAGAAGAGGATGGAATTGCACTTTTTGACTACGTTGGAGATGTGTATTTCCCAGGATAGGTTTGAATCGACCGTCACTCCCAGCATCTTCACGGACGGGGATGGTGTTAGTACATGACCAGATATGTTAAGTTGGAAGGATGCGGTTTTCTTAAGGTTCTGGGCTGTGCCGACAAGGAGCAAACTAGTCTTGGTCGGGTTCATTTTCAGTGAATTTAAAGTGAAGTAGGATTGAACTGTGAGAATGGTCTCCTCCTGCCGGGTTTTAAGTGAAGTAATGTCATCAGGATGCGCAGAGTCAAAGAGTTGGGTATCATCGGCATAAGAAATAAGGCGACCGTGGGGGAGATAGGAAGGTAGGTCGTTCGTGAAGACACTGAAGAGGATAGGGCCAACTAACGAGCCCTGCGGGACTCCGTGGGACAGTGGGAGGGACAAGGAACCACCTCTCACCACCTGCCGCCGGCCACCAAGATAGCTCCCGAACCACACTGGATCGATACCGTACCAGTTCAGCTTCGTTAGGAGGACGCCATGGTCAACACTGTCGAAAGCGCGACTTAGGTCGATGGAAGTGACGGCAACAACATGCCCTCTGTCAATGCGGCGCGTCATCCATTCGACAGCGTCGATCAGGGCGTCTTCCGTGGAATGACATTGTCGGTAAGCATATTGTGAAGGCGATAAAAGATGAGATGAGACAAGATAAGACGTCAGCTGAGTGCAAACTACTTTTTCGCACACCTTAGACAAGACTGGCAGAATCGAAATCGGTCTAAAATTAGCTGCATTATCACGGGAGCCAGATTTATGCAGTGGCACGACAGATGCAAGTTTCCAGGCCGACGGGAAGACACACGAGCTGATTGAGACATTAATTAGATGTAGCAGGTGAGGACCGAGCACAGGGAAACACTGACGGACAGCATGGAGAGGGACACCGTCATGTCCCACTGCCCTTGAGGAGGACAGTTGACGGAGTGCTGATGACAGCTCTGGTAGAGTTACCGGCCCCAGACGCATGCTTGTTGTGGTGACGAAAGGGGGTCTCGGCGGGAGGGGAGGAGGGCCACCGGCTGCTAGTCCAGCGGCGATGCGAGGACCGACGGTCGCAAAATGCCGGTTGAATTCGTCTGCCTGTGCCGGTGACAGGTGCTCGGTGACACCTCCCCCACCCTTGGCCGGGCGCAGAGCAAAGTCACGCATGTTGCGCCAGAAACCGCGGCGGTCCGATAGCATGCGGTCACATAGATAAGCACGCTTACATTTGGCCAAGCAGACCTTCACTCGGTTCCGGAGTCGCCGATATCCGCTCCTGTCAGAGTCCGTGTCGGAACGCCGCCACGCCCGGTACGCCTCGTCTCTCTCATGTAACAGGTCCTGGAGCTCTGAGCTGTCCTCGAGCCAGGGACAATGCGGGCGGCGAGGAGTAACCTTCTTCAGCGGGCAATGCACGTCCATCACATCCCACCACACGCGCAAAAACTCACTCACTTTTTCATCTATGCCCGCCGCACCGTAAACAGTACTCCAGTCGGCACGCAGTAAGTCCAGGCACACCGCATCCCAATTCACCTTGCGCCAGGGGCGCGCAGTAAACGGGGCGGGGCGGCGGCTCGGCCGGCGGAACGGAGCTCGGACAATCACGGTCAGGTGGTCAGCTATTGCGTCAGTCGGCGGTAGAACGGCTGCGTCGAGGTCGGGTACGTTGGTGATGATGTGGTCGATGAGACTGTGGGACGGCTCTAGGTGTGTCGGCGCCTTCACCAGCTGTAGAAGGTCCAGCTCGTGCAGCGCCGCGCAGTACTGTCGCACACCTGGGCCGTCCGGACGCAGCAGGTTGATGTTTGTGTCCCCCAGGCAGAAAGTCGGCCTCCTGTATCCCAGTGCTGCTCGCAGCTGATCGTGAAGATCACCGACCGCGCCGGCCACCGGAACCGACGGGGCTCGGTAGACCACGCCCACTGTGGCTGAGCGGCGTCCTCCGCCACTAATGCTGAGCCACAGCGTCTCGCATGAACCGGCGGTAGGGATCGGTAGCACAGTTGCAGTCAGGTTTTCACGGTAGATTATAGCCACTCCACCGCCACGAGCAGCTGCCCGGCGTCCACGGGCTGGAGGGGCCGGACGGTCTCTCCTCTCGATTCGGTATCCAGGAAACACCAGAATCCTGTCCTGCGTCGGGTCCGTGAGCCAGGTTTCGGTGACACACAACACATCTAGGTCGTGCTGCAGCAGCATCCTGTTGACGTCATCCATCTTAGGCACCAGCGATCGAGCATTGGAGTGCCCGATGTTAAGTGTGGGTCTGTCGGTCCGCTGGGGCCGATCTAGCTCCCACCGCGCGGTTTGCCTCAGTGTCAGCCGCGCAGGTGTCACCAGGTCGCGTCCCAGGGGCTGCGGGGTCGCGGTACGGCATTGCTGGTCTGTGCCGAAATTCGGTGCTGGGTCCAGGCAGCGAGGGACGGGGCTGGCCGGCTCATGATCGGCCGGCCATTGGTCGCGGCGCCGGCGGCGGCGGATCAGGCGGGACAGGTGGGCAGGTAGGCTGCGCCTGATAGTCTCGGTCACGCCACGAGCCACGCCCCCGTCCAGCCAGTCACGCACCGCCAGCAGGTGTGCCCGGTCGTACGCATACTTTTGATGGTATAACCCAGGGTCGGGTGGCTCCGACAGGTGGCTCTCTACACGATGGGAGCTCCCGCTCCCAGAGCCTCCCTGGCAGCCGTCGGCTGTCAGGCCCGGCCTGCCCCGGGTTTGGGCCGGTGGGCTATCCCCTGTGCCAGGGGCGAGTCCAGGGCCCGTCAGGGGGATCAGAGCTCGGTCGTAGTCCTGGCGATGCTGATGGTCCGCATTTCTCGCCCGATGTTGACGTGCTTGGACTGTTCGACCGGCTCTTCTCCCCCGGCAGTGCCGCCTTACTCCGCCTCTGCCCGCCTCTGGGCGGCGGGCGGGTGATGGATGGCTGGGGGCCGAGTTCGACGGGAGCCGGACAGGGCCGGACCCCGAGTTCGACGGGAGCCGGACAGGGCCGGACCCGGCTGGGTCTGGCAGAGCGTCGGCGCCGACGGTGGAGCGACGGTAGATATCGAGGCGGCAAAGCGATTGGTTCTGCGGAAAACGGTAGAAATTCAGCGCGATCCGACGTGGGCCATGGCTGTAGTTCTTCGATATTTTTGGACGAGTGAAAAACTATAAGACACCGCACTTACACATTGTTTACACTACAAGATCACTTCACACTATTCAAATTAAGCTTTTCTTTAAATGAGACAGAAATTGCGGTTCACTGACGCTTTAATTCACATGAAAACACAGAAACACTGAGGAGCGACGTGAAGGACGGCTGCCGGTAGGAGGCGCCCAGTGCCTTAGTCCGACGGGGGGAGGGGGATATTTGCACCCCCCCCCCGCCCCTCCCCGGTCAAGCGCGGGTTAAGAGTGGAAATTCAACCCAAAGAAGACCATATGATGCACTAACCTTTGACAAAACTTACCCATTAAAATCGGCTGTTACAAAAGACAATACGTGTACAACCTGTTTCCGTTGCACAGACTGTTCTTATCATTACATCAAGTCCTACCATGATCCATCTCTGCTCCAACTCCAAGACAACAGTTGCAGCTGCATCTTATTTCAGGGAGTGGAAAATTCGCAGTAAAACTGGGGAAATGGAGTGGATAAATATTATCCATGTGGTGTCGTCTTCCACCCAAATTTCGCAATCATGGGACACTGTGCTAGCACCACAACAGGGGGAAGCATAGTCTTCTTTTCGGATCGATTGCTAGTTCTGGTTTGTAACAGGAGCTTGCCATGGGATGCACATTTTGTGCCACACAATCATACACCATGGACTGGCACTTGTTTCCATCTTTCATAAATAGTTTGCTTATTACTTGCCTATAAGTAACCATTTGCCCGGCACCCAAAAGCATTACGCGCAGCATGGACTTGGCTAATGCTACGCACCAGCTACGTCATGCAGGTAGATCAAAGTGACAATACAAAATGTGTGAAGATATCCCCCGCCAAATTTACTCCGGTCCCGTAATCGTAAGTTTTATGCAAGAGCTCGACATTGAATCGCATCTGATCTATTTCTCTCTTCACTTTAAGAATCCTAGAAGTGACGGGGAGTCCTGTCATGCATAAATAAGACGACTGAAACCAAGTCTCATAACGATCCGTTCGCTTTAGTTCTCGTATTAAGGAGCTCAGACGTTCGTGTCTTGGTTTCAAGTTTTCGTTCCTTCCCGTTGGACTAAGAATGCTTGCCCGAATATACAGACGTCCGGCCAGTTTGCTCGCCCTTGATCCAGCTGAAGATGGGACACATGCTATGCATTTGCGGCCAGTTTTGTATTGTCGCTTCATGGAGCATACACTGGACATGTCATATCGTGACAGTCATTACAACTCACTCCACATCGCGTCCTATGGCACATACACAATCAGCACATACTCATTACTCACTAAACGTCTAACCACTTCTAGAGTTTGTACATTTTAACTGGCTCGTCAAAATGAACATCTCGCTCTATTTTATGACGCGATATGGTGACATTGGCACGACGAGAAAGCAAGCTCAAACGAAACACTGGCATTTCGTTTCCAAAAGTTCCCACATTTGTTCGAAATATTGGGAACGTTTCTTCTGTCTCTAAACACAACACAGAATCATATAAAGAGAACCCAATCTTGGACTGCAAACTCAATGAATGTAAAAATAACAAATACCCCCACCCCACCCTACACCCCCACGGAAGCGCGTTTTTATCACACTGCGCGAAATACATAACATTATCGTAAATAACTATGACTAGGTCATCACTATGCTGCTGCTCGCCGCCCTTCCCGCAGTGGCCTGGGCGGGATTGGGGAGCGGCTGCTATTCCTGTAACCAGCTGCACTGCTTTGGCCAGTCCAAAACTACCGGTCGACGCTGCTCACATATACCGCGAGCTCGCCACTGAATTATAAGCTGCCCGGTGGCCATGAGGATATCACATGATATGATGAGACTTCAGTATGATCAATATCGCCCAGGTTTGGCATCACAATCTCATCCGGATGTTGGGATCGGTTACCATTCTGCTCCAATGTGGGCGAAGCAGGCTGCGCTTGAGCCTTTATCCCGGGGTGAGGCGGAAGACTGTCAACCTCTATCGGTGGGCTGGTAACCTGGAAGTATTAAGGTGCGGGCGGCATCAGTTGGAACGTGGGGGGGCGGGGCGCTAGTATGCTGCGGCGGGCGGCGGTTCTGTCGAGTGTGTCGGCCCAGAGATGTCGCTGCTGTCGCTTGCGTCTTGCGGCCGCTCCAAAGCCCTGCCTGCTGGAAGCGTCCGTCCACCCCTGCAGGTCGACTCGGAGAGTCCGAGGTGGCGCTGATGTCCGACCACAGGCTGTGCTCTCTCTGTCTGGGAAAGACGCAGAGGAGATAGAAGCGTTAATGGTGGTCCGGAGAGGACGCACAGGTCAATTTCGACAGGAAGCAACGAATATGTATTTTATGGATTTTAGAAATGACCCGCATTTTTGAAACACTCAAAGATGGACGAATGGTTATCGATTTGTGATTTAAAATATATCTTGTGCAACTTCTAAAACTAACTTACAATACAATATTTACCAATAAAATATAAATCTAGCGCCTAAAACAATTAAATGATTTTCTGCCAGGTGACGTCTCACAGTGGGGGCATAAATGAAGCCGAGCGTTTTGAGATGGGAATGAACACCATCAAAGAACCCTCCCCCTCGGTTTTAAAAACGTTCTTCGGAAGCGCATGGAAGGCTTTGCTGAACACAAACACGACACAAGTATTAAACGTGCGCAATATTGTATAATGCCCACTTGCTATATTGCCTGCTGTTTACTTTTCCCTGTCTTTTTTAATTGTATTGCATATTTTAATCATATTATTTTAAGAACAATATTTGTTTTACTGTCTTTGACATTCCCAATCATGTGCCAATTAAATGCA